>JAWQEG010000259.1:1837500-1850000 GCA_033782935.1 Petrolisthes cinctipes | reverse complement strand
GTAAAGTGGAACAATTATCAGGATACCATCACCACAGCCTACCATCACTTCTTCCCTGTTAAAACAATGAAAATTCACCCTGATGATGTGCCCTGGATCACGCCCAGGATAAAGAGATTGATCGAGCAGCGAAATAAAGCATACTACACTAACGAGCCCAGGTATAAAACATTAAGAAATCAGATTATCAGGGAAATAAAAGCAGCCAAGAAGACCTTCTATCCCAGGAAAGTGCACAGCCTTAAAGAAGTCAACATAGGACAATGGTACAGGACAGTAAAAGATATTTGTGGTCTAAACAGCAATCCCTCTTCGTTTCCCTTTGTTTCTCACTTATCAGGTGATGAAGCAGCTGAGACCATAAACACTCACTTTGCCAATATTTGTCAAACCCTCCCCAGTCTTGACCTCACTACCCTGCCTGCCTATCTGCCTTCTCCCTCACCCCCTCCCAGTGTTCAAACTTTTGAAATTGCCAACAAACTCCTTAAATTTAAATCTAAAAGATCCACCACCCCAGTCGACCTCCCAATAAAAATCTACAAGGAGTTTGCAATTGAACTTGCCACACCCCTCTGCTCTATTGTCAATGCCTCCCTAACTCAGTGTAAATGTCCCACTCAATGGAAAACAGCATACGTCACCCCCATCCCCAAGATCCCCACCCCACAGTCCCCCAGTGACCTCAGGCCTATTGCCATTACCCCCATACCCAGCTTAATTTGTGAAGATTTTGTTTTTAATATGGCGTATGATAACATCAAAAATCTAATTGACCCAAGGCAGTTTGGCAACATGAGGAAATCTTCCACCTCCCATTGTTTAGTTAGCTTTTTGGATTTCTTGCACAGTGGCTTAGACAAACGCAAGACATCACTGGCTGTTGCCTTTGTTGATTTCAGGAAAGCTTTTGACCTTGTTGATCACTTCACAGTTATCAACAAAGCCATAGCACTTGGATTACCCCTCTACCTGGTATCATGGCTGTGTGATTTCCTGGCTGGACGTCAACAGTTAGTGAGGTACAGGGGTGCTGTCTCAGGGCCACAACCCCTCAGTTGTGGTGTTCCCCAGGGGACTAAGATGGGACCTTTGTGCTTTTTAATCCTGATCAACGACGCCCTAACCGATACCCCTGCCAGGTGGAAGTATGTGGATGACAGCACGGTCGGGATAACAGTGGATAACACCTCACCGGACTACACACCACTGCAAGGTATCCTGGACTTGCTGCAGGCATGGACTACGGTCAACAAGGTCACCATCAACCATGATAAGACCGTAGTTATGCATTTCAACACCGCCACCACCCAAGTACAACCACCATCTTTGACTGTGGGTGACCATCCTCTCCAGTTAGTTCAGTCCACCAAACTCCTGGGTATCACCATCGACCACAAACTCAACTGGAAGGAACATGTAAATAACACGGTCAAGTCAGCCTCGTACCGTCTCTACATGTTAAGACGACTGAGGTCACTTGGGACACCCATGTTGGAGCTCAGTACCATCTATAGCTCCTTCATACTACCCAAGCTTACCTATGCGTCACCAGCCTGGTCATCCTCTATTAACACCACCCAGAAACATCAACTGGAGAGAGTGCAGAAAAGGGTGTGTAAAATAATACAGGGTGGTGAGTACACAGGGTACAAAAATGCTCTCTCCACCCTCAACATGTTATCCCTCAGTCAGCTCCACCATCAGACACTACTATCATTCGGCCAGGGACTACTACAACATCCACGTCACCGACACTTCCTTCCACCTACAATACCTCGTCCACCTCGTGCACTCCGTCACACCAACAAACTACAGCCTATAAGAGCCCGCACTGATAGATATAAGAAGAGCGCCATCCCCTCCATCGTACACCTACTCAACAACACCTAGTTTAATCAATATATTGCCTTATATCCTTGTATATATTTTATGTTTATTTCTATTCCTCTTATTTTTATATTTACATCCATTCATAACTGTATATTTTCAGCTCCAGGCTGCCACTCCCATTAATAAAACCGTTTATTATTATTATTATTATTATTATTACACACATAGGATACACACACACACACACATAGGAATACACGCACACAGACACACACACACACACACACACAAACACACACACACAGACGATGGAGCACACACACACACACACACACACACACACACAGATCGGTCACTACGAGCTCTGAGCTCATTCGTAGAGGGTAACAGTTGGTGAGCACGTGTCCAGGACGTGATCAAGACCAGGTGAAACAAAACACACACAGACGAAGGAGCACACACACACAGACGAAGAAATACACACACACACACACACACAGACGAAGGAATACACACACATACACACACAGACGAAAGAATACACACACACACAGACGAAGGAATACACACACACACACACAGACAAAGAAATACACACACTCAGACGAAAGAATACACACACACACAGACATACACACACAGACGAAGAAATACACACACATACACACGCAGACGAAGGAGTACACACACACACACACACACGCACAGACGAAGGAATACACACACACACACAAACACACACACATAGGAATACACATACACACACAGGCGAAGGAGTACACACTCACACACACATAGGAATGCACACACACACATATGAATGCACACACACACACAGACACACACATTGGAATACACGCACACACACACACGTACACATAGGAATGCACACACACACAGACGAAGGAATACACACACACACACACAGACGAAGGAATACACACGCACAGACACAGACACACACAGACGAAGGAATACACACACACACACACACACAGACGAAGGAGTACACACACACAGACACACACACATAGGAATGCACACACACTCAGACGAAGGAATACCTACATATATACACACACACACACACACACACAGACGAAGAAATACACACACATACACAGACGAAGAAATACACACACACACAGACACACATAGGAATACACACACATTGACGAATGAATACACACACACAGACGAAGGAATACATACACACAGACGAAGGAATACACACACACATACACACACACACACAGAGGAACACACACACATACACAGACGATGGAATACACACACGCACATACAGACACATATGAAGAAATACACACACACAGACACACATAGGAATACACACACACACACACACGGACACAACAGAGGAGCTGGAGAAACTAATGAGGGAGAACAGGGACCTGGTATTGATGGGAGATTTCAATTGCAGAGAGGTAGATTGTGAAAATTTGGAAACTGTGGGTAATCCGGATTCCTGGGGATCTGTATTGCTTGATTTAACAACGGATCACATGATGACACAGTGGGTAACTGAGAAAACAAGGTACAGGGGATCAGATGAACCATCAAGGCTCGATCTGGTTTTCTCTAGTGAGTCAGATATAATAGGAGATATTTCTTACAAAAGTCCACTTGGTAAAAGTGATCACGTGCTGATGGATATAATTATATTAAAAGGAGCGGTAGACATAAGGGATAAGACACACAGGACTAATAAGCTAAACTATGGGAAAGCTGCCTATACAAAACTGAGGGAATTCTTTGATAAAACAGACTGGAAGGAACTGCTGGATACGAGAAATGTGCAGGACAAATATAAGTTATTTGGGAATATATACAAGGAAGGCGTCTCCAAGTACGTACCTAAGTACAAGGATAGGAAGAAAGGGAAAAAGGAGTGGTTCGATAAGAGATGTGAAACTGTAAGGTTGAAGAAAGAGGAAGCCTGGAACAGAATGCGGAAGAGAAATACGGAAAGGAATCGAGAAACATTTAAATGGGCAAGGGACAATTATGTTCAGATAAGAAGAGAAGAGGAGAGGAATTATGAAAAAGGTATAGTGGAAAAGTGTATAGGAGTACCCAAGATGTTTACAAATGGAAAAATGAAGCAAAAAGTCGGTATCGGGAGGTTAAAATTGGATGGAACAAAATATGAAGAAGACCATAACATTTGCGAAGTTATGACCAAAAAATTCCAGGAAGTATTTACACAAGAGAGTAAATTTGTAAGTCAAGAAGCAAGAAGAAACGTTTTCATGATGGAGGACATAGAGGTGGAGATGGAGAACATACTGGATAGAATGAGTAAACTGGATGGTAGAAAAGTGATGGGTCCGGATGGAATAGCAGGCATGGTTCTTAAAGAATGTAGGCAACAGTTACTGCTTCCAGTTCACAACATCATAGAGACTAGTTTAAAGGAAGGGAAAGTTCCCATTGAATGGAAGAGGGCGCACATAGTTCCCATATACAAAGGTGGTAACAGTGATAGTCAGGTGTCATTTTCCTCCTTACCCTTAGTTAGGTACAGTAGGTTTCTGTACCTAGTTGTTCACAACAACTTTACTTGTATGCACGGGGTGAATCCCCCCCACTGATCGCTCTGGGGTCAGGATAACCTGAGATGCGGCCACCTCGTAGTGTCTTGAGAGGTTGTTGTGAATATAGATTTTTTCCCTGGGTAGCGTTTACATCCCTTGTTTTCCGGCGCGCGAACACTCACTTTCCCCGTAGTGGGAAGTGAGTCATGATGAAACCCCCTCCCGCCCATCCCCCCATAGGGGGTAGGGGTCCTGACCCGGCTCAACCCTCATTAAGGCCTGAAAATGCTAAGTTTGTGACGATTCGTGCATCTGGGACAACTCCTATAACAAGTGTCAACCCCTTCATTGTTAAGAAGGTGATTGACTATTGTTGTGGCGAGGTGGACCAGGTCAAGAAATTGTCGAATGGATCCCTCCTTGTTAAGACGATTAATGCTGGCCAAATCAATGATCTTTTGAAGATGACCAAGTTTCATTGTTACGATGTTGTTTGTTCGATTCCTGAGTCCATGAACTCGTGCAGGGGAGTTCTCCTGTAGGGAGTTCTTGTACATGGAGGAGACAGACATCGTCCATGAAATGAGAGATCAGGATGTCATTGCTGCACGTCGCATTTCCCGTTTGGAGCATGACGAGATGGTTAACCCCTTAGGACCGATTGACTGACATGTCGGTGATAAAAAAATTAATCGTTCCCTCCGAATAACCGACATGTCGACTTACCTACAAAAAACTGTAGCTAGTAGCTAGCGAGCTGGCGTTGGTAACGATGGAAAGCTAACGTCCTTGAGAAAAGGTTTGACTGTGGTAGTGGTGTCTGGCAGATGCGTATGCCAACAAGGAAATATCTCACCACTACATGGTGTTTTCTTATGTTACTCGTATCTCTCTGCTGTCTACTATACTCCAGGAGAGTCTAGACAGACAAAATTACACTGAAATACGTTTATAATCATTGAAAACCACTTAAACGCATTATTTAGGTGTTTATATACATGTTTACAGCGTACGCAGAGCGTATGAGGTTTTCTTTCATGCGTTTCAGGGGATATTATTTATTTATTTTCGGACTTTGAAGCTCTGTCATACGCAAACGCGTACACCTAGGAGGCTCCCGTTTTCAGTTCCTGGTGTGTAAATTCAAGCTCTTTCATTCTGTAAGAAAAAAATTTGCCTACATGAAAGTTGAAAATTGACCCCCAGAAGTCGACTGGGGATGAAAAAAAATAAAAAAAGAAGAAGTCGGTCCTAAGGGGTTAAGATTGCTTTGGTTATTTTGACTTTTGGTAAAGCTTCACTACATGAATCGCCCCAGTCTCGCTCCAGAACTGGTGGAGTGTGGACGTACTCGTGGCGCTCTGCCTCCATTCTCGTTTGTGTTGTTGCTTGTGTTGTTTTGGAGCTCTTGTTTGTGTGTTTTTTGTATTGTTTGTGAGTTCTTGTTTGTGTGTTGTTGTTTCTGTGTATGGTTTTGCTGCGATTGTCTGTGTGTGTGTGTGTGTGTCCCTGGTTGATTGAGTGTTTAATTGTTTGTGTTGTTGTTTGCTTTCCATCTAGGCCTTGCCTGGCCTGATGGAGAGTGCGGATTCCTGCTTGGAGGCCGACTTGGCAATGTCGGAGGAAGACGAGTCTCCAATTGAGGATCACTGGCCTGAGCTGCCTTCTCGCAACCCTCCCCCCCTCCCCTTGGTCACTCCGCAGCTCAGGTTGCAGCCGTCCACCTCCTCAACCTCTACCAAGCGACCCGTTGATGCCTCGTCCGACTCCTAGCAGGATTCCAATGGTGTGGACTCTTTGCCTCCAGCTGCCAAGACTGCCAAGGGTGCTTCAGCTGTGCACGACGTACCTTCTCTGCCTCACCCTGGTGTTTCTTCTTTGTATACCAACTCCTTGCCCTCGTCCAGCCTTCCTGCTTTTGCCCCGAGACATGCCTATGTCAAACTCTCCTTCTCTGGAAACCCATCTACGGACACAAAGCTGCGTTGGTTGTCTGATGTCAACAGGGCCTTCCAGCTGCAGAGTGAACTAGCTGAAGTCAAGATGGCTGCTGTCACCTCCCGGTTTGTCTACATCTCTAGGAAGCGTCAGGACATCATTGATAGAGTGAAGGCTGGTGAATTTTTATCTCTGCCTCTCAATCCTGAAGACTCACTCGAGAGGCCTCGTAAGTTCCCCAGCTACATCCTCACCCATTTTCCTATTGATGTTGACCCGAAACTTGCCAAAGGATACCCTGGTGTGTACTTTGCCCGTCGTTTTTTCCAAGATGGTTCCCCCATTAGCTGTATTGTTGTTGTCTGGAGTCAACCCGATCCACCTCCAAATGAGATTTCCTTTGATTTCCTCCCTTGTCTTCCACTATGTTAGGTGAGGAAACTTCATAATGACCAGCCTTGGTGCTACAGGTGCTGAAGAGATGGGCATATTTCCCGATACGGTTCTGCCAGGCCGAAGTGTGCATGGTGTGCCGCTGACCGTGATTCCAAGACGTGTCCTGTCAGGGGTGAACCATCACATCCTGCTACCTCCACCTATGAGCCTTCACCTCCTGAGGATACGTCTTGATGGAAGTGTCCATAATGCCTTCAGCCGGGGTTAACGTGTGGCATGGATGTACTCGATGTCAGGTCCAGGCTCGTCTCTCTACTATTGCTCCGCCTCCACCACCACCACCACCAACTCCCCAGTCTGCTCCTCCTACCAGCCCTACCTCACCTCCAGACCTGGCCCTCCGAAAGTGTGTTGCTACCCTCATGGCACGATGTACGGCTCTCGAAAACCGCTTTTCTGCCCTTGAAGCCAGGATTGATGGGCTGGTTGCCGCTCAGGCTGCTAATGACTCCAAACTCTCCACCTTGGTCGAGGCTCAGCAGGCCATCATCTCAACTGTCACTACCCTTACCGAAAAGATGGATACTGTTGCATCTCGCCTTGAAAAGCTTTTCGAGTCAGTCCCTTCTAATGATCCATCTTCTTCTCCAGGTTGCTCATCTGCCCCCACTCACTGGACTTCTACCTCCAAATACAGAGTTCGCTAGTGATTGCCGGCTGGATGTCATCTCCTGGAATGTATGTGGTATCACCAGTTATGCTAAGCTCATTCAACTCAAGGCCTATGTTTTTCGTCATCATCCCACTGTTATTTTTCTCCAGGAAGCATTTCCAGGACGGCTGCTCGATGCTGGGCAAGCTCCTCCTCTCTCAGGTTATGTGCCATATGTTCATCTGGTAAGGAATGGTCTCCTGACTTACATACATAGCTCCTTGCCACATAGCCTTCTCCGTACCTCCACTGATCCTGACATGACCTTTCAGCTATTTGAGGTTCTACCTGGGAATGGAGTACTACAACTATGTAATGTCTATACTGCCCCAGCTAGACTTGCTCTTGAGGCTCTTCCTTCTCCAACAGTGCGTGGTATGGTGTTTATGGGAGATTTTAATGCTCGGCATTCTGATTTGGGTGATGGTTCTGGCTCTATTAATTATAATGGTTTTCGTTTCCTTTCATACATCCGCAAGCATCATCTGACACACTGGGACACTGGCGGTGCCAATCATTGCCGGGGAGGTACTCTGGATTACATCCTCTCGTCTGGCCTGATAGCATCTTCTCCGTGCCAGACTTATTCTCTGAGCACATTGCTCTTCGGTTTCATTATTCTCTATCTGCTGGGTCAAGTGCTTCAGCCACTCGTTTGCGTATTGCTGTGCCCCCTAAATATTGCCCAATTTACATCTTATTTATGGCCCATGTATTCCCTACATTTGACATATCATCAGCTGAACAGTTGTACTCTGATCTTGTATCTGCTACTCATAACTTTTATAGGCTATACGTCTCCCGGCCACCCCTCCAGCATCGCCATATTGCCCACTCCTGGACGCTGGATGCACGTATACAGGAGGCAAAGGAGGGGGCTGAACGTGATGGCCTATTGTTTCAAGCCAACCCAACCCCTGACCTACTCCATCGTTACCAGATGTCTAGGGATGCTTTAGTTGCCCTGCAGGAGTGTGCTCACACTGATTCTTGGCAGCGGTTCACGGACAGCATCAACCAGCAAACAAGTGTGGCTTCTATGTGGCACCTCATTCGTCGGGTTGTTAAAAAGACACTGGCCACTGCTCGTCATCACATTCCTGCCGACTATGCCAAACAACTTGTCGATGCCTGGTCAGAACAATCTACCCACATACAAGATGCACTCGCTTCCCGTGCTGCTGTCCATCGGCTACGTCTAATGTCTGCTCTGTTACAAGATGATGACGATGATGCAGAGGAGATAACTGAGGAGGAGTTGCGCCGTGCTCTCTTTCGGGGTAGAGCTTCTTCCCCTGGTGATGATGGTATTACTTATGCTGTGCTGCGCCTACTTCAACAAGTTCCTGGGAACCCTCTGCTTCGACTGTACAATCTTTGTCTTCGTGACGGTTGTGTACCACGAGCCTGGACCAGCAGCACAATAATACCAATCCCTAAGCCTGGCACTGCGAAGTTCAAGCCTATTTCCCTTACTTCCTGTTTTTAAAAGGTTATGGAGAGAATCTTATTCAATCATCTCATGTTCAGACTGCAGGATCGCATTTCTCCATGGCTGTTTGGTTTCCTTCCCCAGCGGAGCACACATCACTGCCTAGTCGACCTGTACTCTCGCCTTTAAAGGGAGAGTGTGGTGGCCTTCATTGACCTTCAAAGTGCTTTCGATGTTGCTAATAGAGACGACATTTTGGATCAACTGGTTGACTTTGGGATAAAGGGTAATCTACTACGGTGGATTCGGGGTACCTGAGTAACGGGACCTCCCGTGTGTTTTTCAGTGGTGCACTCAGTCCTTTGCTCAGTTTTCATCTTGGTACGCCTCAAGGTGGTGTTCTCAGCCTATTGTTATTTAATATTCTGATGCATTCGGTTGCTCACTTCTCTCCCTGATATTCCTGGAACTACAATTACGTGCTATGCTGATGATATCTGTGTTCATTCTACCTCACCAAGGGATCTCCAGCGGTTTCTTGACTCCTCTGTGGCCTCCTCTCACTGTGGCATTATTGTCTCCCCAGATAAGAGCAGAATATTCACCTGCCGCCTTCCTCAAGCTCAGCCAGTGTTCACCATTGGAGGGACTGTCATTCCCATGTGTTCCCAGTACTGCTACCTGGGTGCGCGAGTCAATATTTGGCCGATTGTCCCTGCCAGACCTCAAGACCATCCCATTTTCCAGAACTTATTGGGTCGTCTCCAGCGCCGACTTACACCACTTCAATGGCTATCTAACAACTCCTCGGGCATCTCCATCCCAGTAGCCAGGACCATCTATATTGCTTTTATCCGTTCAGTTGTTGATTACCTTTCCCCTGCTTTGATTCAACTTCCTAGGGCTACTCTGGAAACTTTAGAAAAATTTCAGAATAGAGCAATGAGAATACTTCTCTGCCTTCCAATGTTGACCAGGATAGTGAACATGCAGCGTGAGTTGCGTCTTCCCCCGTTAGTGGAGAGAATTTATTGTAATGTTACTTGCTTCACTGTCAAGTGCCTCCATTTCCCACATCTTTCACCCCATTACTCTCAGTTAGTCAGGACTTCTCTTAGACCAAACTCCCCTGTCCCTCCCATACTGCCTGCTGGACGTACTCTTATAAGGTCTGTTTCCTCTATGCTCCGTGGTCTTAATATAGATATGAGTGGCTGAGTGTTACAACCCGTCGAGCGCCACGCCTACTTAAGCGAGATAATTGCCTTTAAAGTATAGGTAATAATGTCACGCGTAAGGTAAACACGAATAATCTGTTGACCGTTACTTCACTTCATCAACTTGATATCACCACACTATAACATATACTGTGGTATTTCAGACTTCATTAGAGGCCAAATTTTCTTAGCTTTTAACTGATATATGCCAAAAAGTGTTCAGTTCCCTATTAAAAGAAAGATATTACAGGTATAATAAATACGAGTACCATGGAGAAAATGTGAAAAGTTATTCTCGTACTGATATATTAGATTAGAATGGAGAATTGGTAAATAATAATAAAATACACTATTTCGATTAAGAAACTACATTGTTCAAGCATTCTATGGGTATAGTTTAGATGTAGGTACGTTACAGAATAACTTTGAAAAGTTTAAAAGACTATGGTACTCTCATAATTTCCTGCGGTCTAGCCTCGGCCTTGTCGCCTTGTCGAGTGCAGGTGGGGTGGCGCCAGTCGCTGCCACAAGTACGATTCAACGGTTCTATTGCTTTTAACAGCCGCAATTCTATGTATCTGAGTTTTCTAGGTTAAACTGTTATGAATGAGTGGTAAGCAGAGGAACTGCTGAGTCATCAAGCATCAATTTTAACTAGTTGACAATGTTATAATATTGTAATTTCTGTCTAATGTATTATATTGCTGTATTATAATAATACAATGAGAGAGAGAGAGAGAGAGAGAGAGAGAGAGAGAGAGAGAGAGAGAGAGAGAGAGAGAGAGAGAGAGAGAGAGAGAGAGAGTGTGTGTGTGTGTGTGTGTGCGTGCAAAAATGTTTACATACTACATACTCCTCACACTTGACTACTCACTCGAAAAAAAAGGTGATGCAGTGTGAGCACAAGCCCTCTCTGGTGTGTAGCCTATAATACACAGGAATAAAGCTTGTATTTTCACGTTGCTGTAATCTCCGTAGCAAAAGAACAAGAGATACAGCATTACAAAAAATTGGAGCACAGGCTAAGGGTAAGCAAGTCTCATTTAAAATAATTATAGTCTTACTTAATTGAATGTGATTTGCTCATCATTGCATTCTTTGTTGTTTGTCTGCTCCTGTGAAAACGTCCCATGGTGAGTAAATTAAACACAAGACTCTCCACTCCCTGCACCACATAAGATATCCCTCTGATTGCCTCCAGGTCCCCCCCAAATAATTATAATATTGGATGCAAAATCAATGATCAGTATAACATGAACACTTCATTAATATAAAAATAAATACCATGCCGTACTGTAAATTAAATTATTTACATCAATAACAACCTGCATCTGTACAACTAAAATAACTTAAAATAATCGCCCCTTCTCAATGGACACCACAATAAAGCCATTTATAACCCAGTCATTATTGTAATGTTTTCCCGCTCTGCCCGCCACTCCTCCGGCCTCACGCTTCAATACAATACCACTCCACCACCCTGTGTTGGTATGTGTCCTGTTATGTGTGTGTGTATGTGTGTTATAATGTTTCCTTCTGTGTTTTGGTATCCTGTTATGTGTCCTGTACAGTACACGTATTGTCTACTCTGTTTGTCCTGTAATACAGCTTTCTACTTTCTCTTCTGTCCTAGCCCATATCCTAAGCAGATAATGGCGGTGGGGGTTCAGTCTCTCTCTCTCTCCATCATTTTTCCCTTCATTCTTTCACGCCACCCTACCCTGTTTTACTTCTTCTCTCTACTGCATTCCAAACCATACCTACAACCTTTCCCTGTCTGCCTACTGTCCCACCTTGTCTCCTGTCCTTCCCACCTACCCTACCTTTCCCTGTCTGTCTACTGTCCCACCTTGTCCCCTGTCCTTTCCATCACCCTGTCCTTCCCACCTACCCTACCTTTCCCTGTCTGCCTACTGTCCCACCTTGTCCCCTGTCCTTCTCACCTACCCTACCTTTCCCTGTCTGTCTACTGTCTCACCTTGTCCCCTGTCCTTTCCATCACCCTGTCCTTCCCACCTACCCTACCTTTCCCTGTCTGTCTATGTCTCACCTTGTCCCCTGTCCTTTCCATCACCCTGTCCTTCCCACCTACCCTACCTTTCCCTGTCTGTCTACTGTCTCACCTTGTCCCCTGTCCTTCCCATTACCCTGTCCTCCCAACTGTCCACTATTCATTACCCTGTCCCACCGTGACATATCCTTCCCACCACATACATCACAGATGTATGTGTGTTTCCTTCTGTGTTTTGTCATGTGTCCTGTTGTGTGTGTGTGTGTGTTTGTTTGTGTGTGTGTGTCCTTCTGTGTTTTGTTATGTGTCCTGTTCTATCTATCTATAGCTCCGACGCCTCGTTCCCTCCGGGAACTCCCACCAATGGGGTGGGCACGGCAGAAGAGTCTCCAGTTTTCCCTGTTCC
>JAWQEG010000259.1:1557500-1832500 GCA_033782935.1 Petrolisthes cinctipes | reverse complement strand
TTCTTATTCTCTACTGCATCCTTCACTTCTTCAGATCACCATGCACTCCCTTTCTTCCCCTCTTTTGTACTTTGTACCCCACCACTTCTGCTGCTGTCTTACACACTAAAGTTTTGAATGTTTCATACACATCATTCACTCCCACTCCCTCCCCTATCACCATCCTTGCATCCCCCAGCACCTCACCCACCCTCCTCTTATATTCCTCCCTATATTCTGCTTCATCTAATTTCCCACTAGCCACCTCCCTCTTTTTCCTCACCCCTTCATCCCTCCTACCATATTCCCACTTAGCACTAACCTTCATCCTTACCAACAGCGCAAAATGGTCGGAGCATTGGATAATTTCTCTCACCACTTTTGCATCGACCCTGTGATCTTGTATGAAACTTGGAGGCTTGTGATTCCTCCTGACTATGCCACGAAACACGCTCCTTCAATATGGGTGATGTTTCGTGGCAAAATTTGAAGGACTCGCAAACCTCCAATTTTCTGACTACATCACAGGGTCCCTTAACCTTTCATCCACTGCCACATAATAATCAATCAAATTCTTCTGCTCTCCTCTCTCATCCCTTCTCTTCCATGTATACCTGTGGATCATCTTGTGCTGAAAGAAGGTGTTTGCCAAGAACAAACCCCTCTCAGCACAGACATCCACCAGATACTCACCCTTCTCATTTACTCCTTCTACACCCCATTTACCCACAATACTTCCCACTTCCTTACCTCCCTTTTTTCCATACATATCTCCCATCATCACCACTCTCCTTCCATTATCAATCTTTCTCAGACACACATTCAATTCCTCCCAAAACACACTCATCCTCTCTCTCCCCGTCCTACTCTTTTCATCCTCTGGTGCATATGCACACACCCACGCATATTTCACCATCCCAATCTTTCCCATCATCCATACAATCCTCGACCCATGTCCATCCACTCCCTTCCACACCAACCCAACCTCCCCCTACCCTTACCTTTCCTTCTTACCAACCCATCCGAAACCTACCCCAACCATCCCTCCTTACCAACCTATCCTCCTCCTACTTTGTATACTCCCACCTACCCCCTGTGAGTTCCCTATCCTCCCTTCTTACCAACCCATCCTCCTCCTACCCCCCATATCCATTTACCTTGTCCTCCCTCTACCCCTACACACTCTCTCAGTGAGTGTGTGACTGTCTGACTGACTCGAGTTACTGACTTACTGCCTACCCGTGCAATTTGTGAGTTCACAATTATTATTATTAACTTTAATTAATTATGTATCTTATTCGATGTATTGTCATAATTTTACTACGAAATATTGAAGTAATAACACTTCCCTTATAATACAGTGAAACACATAGTATAAGCATAAATTATTTAGACATCTTTTAAACGCAGTACGAGAGTTTGGGCTGGTCCGACCGGGCCGGCAGGCATCGCCATCGTTCCCTGTTTCCTCTCTTTTTAATTATATTTTTTCCACGATTTGTGATAACTAAATGGATTTACAAGTTTGTTTTTGCAATAAAAATGTACATTAATGTTTTTATGCTACATAGCAAGCGTTCCCAACGGCTAATAAAATAATCACGTAGAGCACGAAGTAAATAATATTAATTAGCGAGCAGTGGCAACATCTTTGTTTCAGCTGACTGACTTGTCGACTACATGTATTTAACTTATTTGTCACTCGCCGACACTCGGTTGTATTTCAGACATTCTAGAGATGTCTATATGCAAGCTAAGATGATATCCATTTGTTCATTAGATAGAAGAGGAATTGTAGAAGTAATTCCTATTAATAACTTAATTTTAGGGTAGTATGAGCTTGACGTGTTGTAACAGTTAGGGCTACATATAATGGTTGCAGACGTCCCCCCATGGCCCCCTCCATGGATGCTACCAACACCTGATGCGAGCTTCACACCTACTTCCAAGTCGGAGCTGCCTTCTCTACAGCGGCAGTTGGCTCTGGAACACATAGAAATAGTGACTTCCTCCATCACAGATCCATACTGCCTCTATACTGATGGCTTATTGTAGGTGGATGGTGCAGCAGGTTGTGCCGTTTTCTCGCCTGACCTGGAGTCACCTCCAGGGGGCTGGGTTGGTCGTCGTCTCTGTAACCACTCTAGCTCAACATTGTGTGAACTGTATGCCATTCTGGATGCTGTTAGTCTTGTTTGTCAACGTGGAGTGAATGCTACCATTTTTTGTGACTACAAACCTGCCCTTCATTCCCTCTCTAGTGTTCAGCCCACACACTCTACTGTTATTCAGCAGATTTTATCGTTTTGGGCCTTATTGCGTCATCTTAACTTGACTGTCAAATTTTTATGGGTGCCATCCCATGTAGGTTTACGTCACAATGGTACAGTTGACAGACTCGCAAAGGAAGCCTGCCATCTGCCTCCTCGTGGTGCTGGACGTCCTCTCTCCCTGACATGTTACCTCTCTAAAGTCCGCTCCGCCGCTCTCCTCCCTGTACTGCGACGCAGGGATGCAGAGAGGCCCTTCAGCATCTCCATCACCCATTACGAGTCTGTATGACGTCACAAATATTCCTACCGTCGTCGAGGCCTCATGGTTCGGAGGCACCATGTAGTCTCTGCTCGTTTGAGGCTTGGCTACCGGCCACCGTGGCAGGTTGCTGGGATGCAGGGTGAGCCTCCCTTCACTGAGTGTCGCTTGTGTCGAGTGCCTCGTGCTAACACTATGGAGCACTATTGCCTAGCCTGCCCCACTGTACGACACTTGCTGCCCCAGGGCCTGCCACTTGATGTGGTTTGTCGACACCTGCTGAACCAATAGGTTCTGGAGGATCTTCTGGTGCACCACCCTCGTTTTGGTGGATATAAGTAGGTCATGATGTAAATATTTGTCTGTGTGCTTGTGCTTCATTCTGTTATGTTTTCGTGATGTGTGTGTGTGTGCTTGTATGTGTGTGTGGTCATTGGGTTCTCGTAAGTCCCACCTACCCTTGAGTACTGTTGTCTGCCTATTGACTGATGCTACGGTGCAATAAATAAAAAATTGATTGATTGATTTATTTATTGATGCCATTAGGCATCTGGCGGCGCAACAGCAATGGTCATATACCGCCCAACATAGAAAGGTCATCTACATCATTAATAAAATATGTACAAAGATTAAATAATTTTCACGACCTCGAAAGGGAGAAGCAGTATGAATAAAACCCACGTCTTCAGAAAAAAAAAAAAAATTAAAAAATCATATATTAATGAAATAATCTACTTAAGTTAGATATATAAAAGAATTGAAATATTAACGAAAGAAACATTAAACTTTAACTACCTAAAAATTAATAGCCATAAATACAATAAAAATCACAATTTGTGGAGAAGGCCAGCCTCCTCCACATAGGAGAGGGTGTTTCCTCCCACACTACAAGCCTCCTCCCCGAGCACCTGGGAGAGACTGCAAGAACCGTCACCCTTCCGGTACTCGGAGAGGTGCCTACGACGAAGGTCCCCAAGGCTGGGACACTCGACAATAAGATGCCGTACTGTCAAAGGGACCAGACAATCATCACAGTAGGGAGGGTAAGCCCTCTCCATTAAAAAGCCATGAGTCAATAATGTGTGGCCAATGCGGAGACGGACAAGAGCCGTCTCCCACCGGCGGGACAGGCCACTGTAGCTCCACAAACCAAGGCGCTGGCGGATGTTGCGAAGCTTGTTAGCCTCAACGGCGTCCCATCTGTCCTGCCAGCAAGAACGAACGATAGCATCTATGTAGGGTCGAAGGTCCACTGCAGGAACAGGATGACGTCTGGCAGGAGGCCGGGAATTGGAGACCACAGCCTTAGCCAGGGCGAAAGCCCACTCATTCCCATCAACACCCACATGGGCCGGGACCCAACAAAAAGTGACTTTGTAGTCACGATGACCCAGGAGGACAAGCCACTCAAGAATGGCCAACACCAGGGGATGGGAAGAGTTAAAATTGCACAAGGCCTGCAAGGCACTACAGGAATCGCTAAAAATAGTAAACGAAGGCTGAGGGAGAGTAAAAATAACTTGGAGGGCATATAAAATGGCCGAGAGCTCAGCAGTAAAAATGGACATGACAGAAGGGAGCCTGCCTCCAGGAAAGTCAGGAAAGACAACTCCAAAGCCAACTCCAGCATCAGACTTTGACCCATCAGTGTACACAGGAAGGGACTCCCTGTGAGTGAAGGCATGTTCTAAAAAGAGGGAACGAGCCACTGGAGGAGGAAGAGATTCCTTCTTGTCTGTAAAGCAGGTGCAGGGGAAAACTTCTGGAAGAAGCCATGGAGCCACCCTGGGGACCCTCACAGGACAAATCTGGAAGTCATCTCCTCCATAGCCTTCCTGACCCGGAAGCCAAAGGGCCATGGTGTATGAGAATGTAAAAGGTAGTACTGAGACATATAAGATGACACCGCCAAGCAGGGAAGGGAGTCAGGAAGTCGATGTAATCGATGCCAACAACGAACCATCAAGGACTGGCGACGGAGATTAAGAGGTGGTTCATTAGCGTCCACCAGGAGACTGGGGATTGGGGACGACCTGAAGGCTCCGGTCGCCAGACGTACTCCAGCATGATGAACAGGGTCTAAAACTCTGAGACGGGCATCGGTGGCAGAAGAGTACACCTCACACCCATAGTCGAGTTTTGACCAAATAAGAACAAGGTATAGGCGGAGGAGGGTGGCCCGATCAGCCCCCCAGGATGTATGGCCCAGGACCCTCAACAGGTTAAGAGCCTTGAGGCAAGAGACCTTAAGTGTACGTGTAACAAACCCAAAGTTCTGATAGGGTACAATAGTATGAATTCCCTTAAGGATGGCCCCGAAAGAGTCTAGAGGGGAACTTAGAGTTGTACATAAAGACTGAATATGAATTAGATATTTCAGTGATGTGAAACGGTGTTCCGTTTATTAAGTTTCCTCAATTAAGGTGTATTGTTATTTTCCCCTTATATAGTTCAGGCCGTAAATTATAGGAAAGAATTGAAAAGACTTCAAAGATTTTAAACAATTAAATTCAGACAACATTAATATTATATTACCACTGCCACCACCAAGAAAGTTTACTATACACTATAACACAAAACGAATTACTGGCAGGTTCATAAAAAAACATAAAAACATTAAAGAAACAAAATAAATACAAAAAAAAGAAACAATAAAATTAAAAGTTAAATATTTGTATATTCACGATATCCTTTTTCCCATGCTAAGATGTGGTAAGATAGTAGTAATGGTCCGTCACCACACAGGGAGAGAGAGTAGATTCCTGGGGAAACCGACACTTGGATGGACTTCGTTGACACTGACTCTCTTGGCTTCTCCTCAGCCAGACATTACCTCGGTTATATAAATATACCAGGAATGGTAACTCCCAAGAAACTACTCTCCCTCTGTCGACTGTAGGTGGAATTAGGGTTTCGAAACACTTTGGGGGAAGGTAGTAGAGGTCACGAGTTCGAATAACCTTTCCCTTGTTGACCTCGAGATTGAACTGCTGGGGGTCGAGACCACGAGTACGTAACAGTACGTAAGTGGGTAACCAAAGTCAAACGTTTGTCAAAAAGGAGACCCAAAAAGCGAGTCTTCTCGACACAACGTATCCGATGACCATACATGAATAAGTCTGGATCGGGGTTGACTCCTCGGATGCGGCAGAAGTGCATAGCAACTGTCTTGGAAGGAGAAAATCGAAACCCATGAGAACCAGTACAACGTGACACCCTGTCAAGGGCAAGCTGCATGCGCCGCTCCGCCACTGACATACGGGAAGCAGCAAACCAGACTGCTAGGTCGTCAATTACATCGAGTTAGCTATACCGTCTGGAAGGGATGAGGCAATGGCATTAATTGCTACTGCAAACAATGTGACACTGAGGACGCTTCCCTGGGGGATGCCTTCCTCCTGTGCAACATATGCTGAGTGGGTTGTACCAACCCTCACAGAAAAACTGCGACCATTGAGAAACTCCTTAAGAAAGCGTGGAAGGCGACCCCGCAGGCCATATAAATGGAGTTGCTGCAGGATGCCATATTGCCATGTAGTGTCATATGCTTTCTCTAAATCAAAGAATACACAGAGAAGATATTGATGTCGTGCAAAGACCTCACATGCAGCAGCTTCCAACATGACCAGAGCATCTGTAGTGGAACGGTCTTTACGAAAGCCAGACTGGGACGGAGACAGAAAATCACCCCGTTCCAAGAAGTATACCAGTCTGACATTCACCATCTTTTCAAATAGTTTACAGAGACAGGAGGTCAAGGCAATTGGTCGATAATTGAGGGAAACACCAGAGTCCTTGCCTGGCTTGAGGAAAGGAAGGATGGTAGCAACCCTCCACCCAGAAGGGAAGACACCCTCCAGCCAGATTCTGTTATATAAAGCTAAAAGAAATGAGATCGCCTCCTCACCCAAGTGTCGTAACATTGCATATGGGATGTTGTCTGGCACAGGAGAAGTGTCGCCGCAGAGAGAGAGAGCAGAATGCAGGTCTCTCAGGGTGAATATATGGTTATAACTTTCATTTTCGTTCCCTGAGAAATCCAGTACAGTACGCTCCTTGGCTCTTAACTCATGCCTGACAGCCAGAGGTCGAGAGTCACGGCTGGAGACCTTCGCAAAAGTCTCCGCCATGGTATTGGCCACTGTCAAACCATTCATGACCTTAATTCCATTGACCTTAAGTACAGGTGGAGTACTAGGAGAAAACTTCCTCGCCATCTTACGGACTCTCCTGAACACTTGGGTGAGTGGAGAAGACACATAGTCCTTCCAAGATGCACGTCGGGCCCCTTTTAAGACTCGTCTAGCCCGGGCCCTTGCCCGTCGGAAGTCCTCTAAAAGAGTTACGACGAAGGCGAGAGAAAGCAGCACGCTTATCCCGCACAGCAGTGGTGCAGACTGGTGACCACCAAGGGACAGGACGTTTGGGAAAGTAGCCAGAAGTTCAAGGGATAGAGTTGAGAGCAGCAGAGTGGAGCATATCAGTGAAATATGTTACAGCCTCGTCAGAGCTACCGAAATCGGATACAGAAGAGACCGAAGAAGTTAGCTCTCTCAAAACTGCCAGTCAGCCTTCTCTAATTTTCATCTAGGAAGACGAGACTGTGGTTCATACCTGTTACCTTCTAAAAGTATAGGAAATTGGTCACTGCCATATAAATCAGGCAACACTCTCCACGTAAAATCCAACATAGCACTGGGTGAGCAGAGGGAAATGTCAATAGCGGTAAAAGTTCCAGTAGGGCTATTAAAATGTGTCACATCTCCCGTATTTAAAACCCCTAATCCCTCATCCTCAATAAAAGAAGCCAATAAAACACCCCTGGGGTTGACCGAACTGTCACCCCACAGAGGATGACGACCATTAAAATCACCCAATAAAATAAAGGAAGAGGGAAAGTCCCGTACAAGACGGTTGAGATCACCCCTCTCAACTGTAACACTGGGAGGAAGGTATAGACTGCACATAGTGTACGGGCGGTCCATAAATACCTTAACTGCAACAGCCTGAAGCGGAGTGTCAAGCTCCAGGCTCGTGCATGGAATATCTCGTCGAACTAGGATTGCAGAGCCACCATGGTGACCCTGCCCTTCAAATGAATTGGAATAAAATGCAGAGTATGCTGGAGGACTGGCAGGAATGTAGTCCCCGAGTATTATCTCTTGGAGAGAAACACATGCAGGAGAGAAGAACGCGCAGTTCCTCCCAAGAAGCATGCAAGCCACGGCAATTCCACTGAAGGACCTTGAACGGTGTTACTTTAGTACTGATTTTTGGGAAGCCTCACGGAGGTACTTCCCACTACCACCTCGACCTGAGGGTTTACTCAAACAATATGATTTGTCTTATCCTGGGCCACTAGAAGAAGGAGTAGTACTTGGGGCAGTAATTGGGACCCGTAGACGAGTCCCTGAGGCATCTGATATGTTAGAAGAAGATGAAGGTATATGAGCTGGGATATTCTTTTAAACAATTACATTGGTATTGTCCTGTACAGCAGTGGTATAACTGACACAGGCAGATACATCAACATCCATAATACAGGTGGTAGAATCACTCCGCTGCTCAAGCGGAAGAGAAACTGAATCTTTTGAAGTCACAACATCCGTGGCATCCACATTCACTTCACGCCCCTCTGATGATCCCGAAGGAAGCTTGCGAGGAGGAACTTCTGTTGAATCAAGAGATTCATCAGAGTCACGAAAACGCTTCTGGTGAAATTGAGAGGAAACTATGGATGAGTCCACAGAGATGGTTGCCTTACAAGGAGGAACATCTATAGAGTAAAGTGCTTCAGAGGAACCACGAAGGCGTCTCTGTGGCAGTTTAGGTGACTTAAGTTTCATTTTTGGAGACCGTGTGGCAGCGTGAACCTCTACCACATGAACACCTTTAGCTAATGTCTGGAATTATCATCAGTTGAAGGGTCACCAGAATGAGTGTCTGATAAAGTTTCCAAAACAGAGAAACTATTATGTAGAGTAACCTTTGAAACGCTCTCACTAGAGCAAAAAGCAGCTGCCTCTTGAGAGGGTTGAGAGGGTACTGCAACCGATTTAGGGTGAAGGGAGGAGGCATATGTCTTCACACCACCATCCTTTTGTCGCCTGAAGTTGAGTTGCCATCTGGCACTACCTATGCTAATGAATTAGGTATTAGCCAAGTGGAGGATATCCTGCTCAAGGAGGTACATCTTACATTGGCGAGAACGCAAGGGGTGAGCATCTCTGCAGTAAAAGCAGTAACTCTCTGACCGACACTTAGAAGTAAGATGTGAGTCAAGAGCAGAACAATTACCACCCCGGGAACGGTTGTTGCAGTTCCTCTTCCCATGACCAAACTCATAACAACAGAAACACTGTAGGGGACACTCAACAAAAGGTTTCACCTCAAAAGAGGTGGGGTTAATGTTAATGCGATCTGGGATATGCGAGCCATAGAAGGTGAGGATGATCATATTTTTACTGCCTTTCATCTTTGTTACTCGTTGGACACTGTCTGGGCACACAGCGAGAATGTCCTCTTCAGAGAATTCATACAGGTCCTCATTATATACACGCCCCTTGCTATAATTAAATGTTCGATGTGGTTTAATAGATTCAAACATGCTATCAGAAAGACAGGGGAGATTGAGGAGCATCATGGCCTGTATAAGATCTTTGGCTCTGATTAAAACGCCCTTACCCTATTTCTTTATGTGGCCCATTGGTAATAATCCAATTTCTTTCTCCAGATACCGGGAAGCATGGATAAGGTTACCACGTCCCTCCCTGTAGTAAGCCACAAACCAAAAGGGTGTAGGAACCCGACGTTCCTTTGGGACATGCTCTACAGAGTCATCAAATATGTTAGGGCAGTAGTCATTGTCACTGTCAACTACATTGGTGGACCGCATCATCTGAACTTTACAACGAGTATCCCCCACCGTCAGAGAATCTTTTGCCTCAAATGCTGCTTTGGCAGCAGAATTTGTATTGAAAGTAATATAGCACCGATTAGACTTACAATCACTGTCATATGTGATTCGGATTCGAAGAACTACTCCAAAACACTTAAAAATGGAGTGGATAGCGTTACAGGTAAAGGATGCGAGTACATTCGTTAACATTAACGTGTCCAAATCGCTAACAGGGTTCTTCGACACAACACCCGACCTGCTAGGTCTACTCTTATTTGCAGCTTTTTGCATCTTACCACGACCAGAGAGTGACGTCTCGAGGGCCTGGTCGACCACCGCTCGAGGAAGATATTGGGGCTTTTCTGTATCCATATATCATTGGTTTAGTGTTTTTGGCCCCAGGAGCCAAGAGCTACTACCTACCAGGCAGATGAGGGGACCGAGCGCTGGTCGCCGTGGGCGGGGTACCTCTTCCCCCACGGGGCCACTCGTTTTAAAAAGCAGCCCCAATGGCTCGAAAGTTTGCCCACGACGGTGCTCAGACCCCCTTCCCCAACATCTCCCAGCCCAGACACCCAACCATCCAACATAGGACGGCCCCTAGAGGGCAGTCCCTCCGGAGGGCAGCGTTGTTGGCCCGTACTGGCAGCCTAATGCATGGGAACCATTTAGTCTGGTCTCTCACTGGCGACCTTACTAGCATGGGAAGCCCTCTCTCCCCGAAATCGGGGCAGAGCAGGGGCCGGAGCCCCCTCTAGTCTAGCTCGCCAGGTCTCAGAGACACGCAAGCCCCCCCACCACGTCAAGGCGGTTCCCGTTGGGGGGGGGGGGTCTCAAGAAGGACGGTTGTGTGTGTTATATGTAAGTTTATATGTAGCCTAGTACATGGCCATATGTGACCTAAAGGAATATAAGGCGGTGAGCGAGCCGGCAGCAGCAGAAGCTTCCAGCCGTTCGTTGTGTGACCTTGTTAATATTTGGGCCAGGCTGAAGGAAGTCAATCATGGGCATCTATTGGTATATCGTGAGTAGAATATTGTGATTTATCCACATGGAATAGTGTATTGGTCTGAGCCTATAATTGTGAAGTATTAAGTGTAAAATTATTCGTGTATTCTTGATTTTATGTGTATGTGCAGATTGCTGGGTTCAGTGAATTTAGGACCAGCTTGTGAATAGGAATTGTTAAAGAAACCGTATTAATATTGTGTGTATTTGTGTTTGTTAACCTCAGCGAGTTTGAGAAGTTGTTCGCGAATAGAATTGGTTATAGGAAGTGTGAATATTATAGTACTACCTCAGTTAAGAAAACGAGAGTTGCTTTTGCTGAGGATTCTATTTATTCTTCACTAGTCTGTGTCAGTACATAAGACCTGGAGAAGTGAATAGATTACCTTGTAGCAAGATAGACATTTGTGGGAATAGGCCAAATAAATATTCTAAGTTTTTTAACAGGTGTTTTTCTTTCCGTTACTCATCCCTGGTACCTTCTCCTCTGGAGAATTTCTATTGTGTCTTCTGTGTTTATGGGAATTCCTTCCCGTAACCGTAGTGGGACGCAACAGTGGTGGCAGCAGACAGGGATGTTATCGGATTTTAAAACACTGATGTTTTATTGCTGATTAGGTACATGAGTTATCCTGATAGTACGGAAGCCCCAGAGCATAGTCTTTTGTGTAATAGTGGAAGCAGTGGAAGTGAAAGCAGTGACAACACATCTGCCCCTATGTATCATTATACGTATTGGTGGGATTCGTCCTCAGATTTAAATAGCAAAATGAGTAATCCAAGTGCTTCAGTGGTATCAAACCAACAGTTATCTGACCTCATCACAGACAAATTGCGGAATGATTATTCAAAGATAACTGGCTTATTGCACTATTGTGGAGGTACAGCGAGGTATTCAGATCACCCTAACCTTGCTTGCGAAACAAGTGCCAAGGATTGGTTGAAAGATATAGACGCTAAGACAAAAAGTAACTGGAACGACGAAGGACGCATAGAACTTGCAGAACAATATTTACTAGGGCGGGCAAAGACAGAATTTAGAATAATAATTGACGAACTGAAGACAAATGCCACCTGGGCTAACGTAACGACACAGATGCTTGACATTTTCCCCGAGGGGCCGACCTTTAACCCCTTAGGACCGACTTTTTTTTCTTTTTTTTTCACCCCCCAGCCGACTTCTGGGGGTCAATTTTCAACTTTCATGTAGGCAAATTATGTTCATACAGAATGAAAGAGCTTGAATTTACACACCAGGAACTGAAAACGGGAGCCTCCTAGGTGTACGCGTTTGCGTATGACAGAGCGTCAAATTCCGAAAATAAATAAAATAGTATCCCCTGAAACGCATGAAAGAAAACCTCATACGCTGTGTACACTCTAAACATGTAAATAAACATCTAAACGATGCGTCTAAGTGGTTTTCAATGATAATAAACGTATTTCAGAGTAATTTTGTCTGTCTAGACTCTCCTGGAGTATAGTAGACAGCAGAGAGATACGAGAAACTCCTTGTGTATACACGACTCCATGTATACATTCGTGTAGGCCTATGTATACTTTGGCTTGCGTCTCCATGAAGGCAGCGACCCAGTTTATCAGCTTCTCAGATAAACTGTTCGCCCAGGCAGCCAGCTGCCCTGTATCAGGTGTGACACTGATAGCACACACAAGACAGAAAAACACGTCCCACTTGAGTACAGTGTGTACACAGTACTACGCACTGTACACGGTGTGTACAAGGTTGTGTGTGTATGTATTTATGTGTAATATACTGCATGTAAATGCCTAAAATATTCAATGTAACTCTAAAATACTGTAAAGTCAAAATAAACTACATCAACAAACATATTCCCATGCATATAAGGGGATACAAGGGGTCCTTTTTGGTGGGGGTATGTCTAGGCTCCACCCACCAGCATACGCAGTAGCCAGACACCATTACCACAGTCAAACCTTTTCTCAAGGACGTTAGCTTTCCATTGTTACCAACGCCAGCTCGCTAGCTACTCGCTACAGTTTTTTATAGGTACGTCGACATGTCGGTTATTCGGAGCGAACCATTAATTTTTTTATCACCGACATGTCGGTTGATCGGTCCTAAGGGGTTAACGCGCTAATGAAGAATTTGGGTGAAGCAACTAGGGAAACTGGGGAAACCCTCCGAAACTACTACATCAGGTTACATGAAATGGCGAATGAACTCAGTAAGAAGAAGGCTGCTCACTCCCAGGTATTTCAAGACATGTATTTACTCCAATTCTATAATGCGCTACCTCCCCTATTTCAAAATAACATAACGTCAGACGAGATGGCCGATGGAAAGAAACTACTACGGAAAGCTATGAAGTTAGCCAGCACCTATCCAGCCAGTAAGTTAAGGGATGAAGATGTGAGTAAAGAGAGGGCCACAACGGAGAGGGTACACATAGTGGCGACACCCCCACAAGGTGCAATGGCAAATCAGGTGTCCCCAGACAAACAATGGAAAGACTCACGTACCTGTTTTGTGTGTAAGAAACCTGGACATATTGCTAGAAATTGCTACAAAAGACAGAATAACTCGAATTGGCAAACACAGCAAGCACAGAGACGATATGATCAGGATTGGGGATGGCCAACTCAGAGTACGGGAAGGTGGAACTCACAAGGACAGTACAATCAAGGCAACAGGTATCAGTCAAATCGTCCTCAGTGTGGTAATTGTAGAAAATGGGGACATGAGACGAGGGTGTGTTATGCTGCGCCAGAGAAAAAACACACCAATTAAATGAAGAGGAGATATATCTGATAAGTGAAGAAATAGGCATGATAGCCCTGGAATTAGAAGTGGAAAGACGGGATGGAAGCCATACTAAGTTAGCTGCAATGATAGATACAGGTTCTAGTGTAAGTTTAGTGGATGAAGAATATATCATTACCGAGAGTTTAGAGAACGTACCAACCGAGGTTAATCCAGTTCCATTGTATGCTGCAAATGAAGGATATATAGAAAATACAGGTAAAGTAGAGTTAACAGTTAAGACAGGAGCTAGCCTGGATAGACAAGAGGTTAATGTAGTAAAAGGGAAAAAATTGCCTACTCCAATATTGTTGGGAAGGGATTATCTAGCTAAAAATGCCATTGACATAGTGATAAGGCAGGTAAATGGAGAGAATTTGGTGCAAGTAAAAATAAATGGGGTAGAAGTTTCACTACACCCGAAGTCAGACAGCGCCGTTACGGTTATAGAAGGTAATAAGGTAGTGCCACATGAAGGTACGTACAGGTGAGAAGTATGATCCTAGCCGAAAAGTGGAAGGTCCATATTGGAAAACAAGTACAGTTGAGTCAGTGCACGTTCCCCCTTGCTCAGTAGGATATGTAAATTTAATAACTCATGTTGTTGATGTAGAGGAGGCCAGATTTGAACCACGTCAAGGGAATAAACAAGCCAGAGTACTTTGCCCAGGAATAGTGAAACTCCATCGTTGTTCTGATGAATCTAAGTCTATATTCACAGTGATGTATGTAAATATAGAAACCGAAGGTGTTGAGATAGAAGAAGGAAGAACTATGGGAGAGATAATTCCTTGTGAAGCTCAGAATTTTACAGAAGAAGAAGACATGGGAGAGGAGGTGAATTCCCAGAGTACCAGAGAGAATTTATACCGTGTGCTTGATAGTAAATTTCCCCCTAAATCTAAAGAAAATGAGATTTTACAAAACTTGATACATCAGTACCCTAGAGTTTTTGCAACACAAGATGACCCTTTGACAGTCACCCCCTACTATATGTGCACACATCGACAAGTGGATGAGGATGCAGTATGGCGTAAGCCGTATCCTATCCCTGTAAAGTATCACGAAGACATTAAGAAACAGATACGACAATTAAGAGCACAAGGGACGATTCGTCCATCACAGTCTCCTTACAATACCCCTTTAGTTCCAGTCCCCAAGAAGGATGGAGGGATTAGACTCTGCCTGGATTTTCGGGCGCTGAACACTAAACTAAAAGATGATAAATATCCCCTCCCCAATATCAAAGTAATTCTCCAGCAATTAGGAGAAAGTAAGATTTTCTCTTGTTTAGACATGTACCAAGGATATCACCAGGTTCCTTTGGCTGAAGAAAGTATGGAAAAGACTGCATTTACTTCTCCAGAAGGACATTGGGAATTCACAGCTCTACCGTTTGGGATTAAAACTGCCCCAGCTTGATTTCAAAGGATTGTAAATTCAGTCCTTACCGGACTGGTTGGGAACTCCGTCTTGCGTGTGTTTGGATGATGTTATAATTTATGGTAAGGATCTGCAGTCACATGTGGAAAATTTAAAGAAAGTTCTTGAAAGGCTGCAAGAAGCAAAGCTTACACTTAAGTTAGAGAAGTGTGAATTCTTCAAAACAGAAGTGAATTATTTGGGTCATGTGGTGAGTGCTGAAGGGTTGAAACCTCAGCCATCTAAAGTAGATGCTGTGAGACAAATGGCTCAACCTGAAACGGTGAAAGAACTACAATCCTTTTTGGGATTAATAAATTATTATAGAAAGTTCAAATATAATTTCAGTGATGTAGCTTCCCCTTTAATAAGTTTAATGAAAGGAATGGCAAACAAGAAGAATAACAACACCATTAGAATGGACACCTGAGGCAAGAATAGCTTTTGAAGATTTGAAGAGTAGATTAGCGGAAGAAGTTACGTTGGCTTTCCCAAACTTTGCTAAATAATTTGTATTGACGACAGATGCATCGGATAAAAGTATAGGTGGTGTATTACAGCAGAGAGATGAAGAAGGGCGAATGAGACCATTAACCTTCTTCAGTAGAACATTGAACCCAGCAGAAACTAGATATAGCACGATAGAAAAGGATTGATTGATTGATTTATTGATGCCATTAGGCATGTCATATACCGCCCAACATAAATAGGTCATCTACATCATTAATAAAATATGTACAAAGATTAAATAATTTTCACTACCTCAAAGGGAGAAGCAGCATGAATAAAACCCACGTCTTCCAAAAAAAATCATATATTAATGAAATAACCTACTTAAGTTAGATGTATAAATGAATTGAAATATTAACGAAAGAAACATTAAACTTTAACTACCTAAAAATTAATAGCCATAAATACAATAAAATTCACAATTTGTGGAGAAGGCCAGCCTCCTCCACATAGGAGAGGGTGTTCCCTCCCATACTACAAGCCTCCTCCCCGAGCACCTGGGAGAGACTGTAAGAACCGTCACCCTTCCGGTACTCGGAGAGGTGCCTACGACGAAGGTCCCCTAGGCTGGGACACTCGACAATAAGATACCGTACTGTCAAAGGGACCAGACAATCATCACAGTAGGGAGGGTGAGCCCTCTCCATTAAAAAGCCATGAGTCAATAATGTGTGGCCAATGCGGAGACGGACAAGAGCCGTCTCCCACCGGCGGGACAGGCCACTGTAGCTCCACAAACCAAGGCGCTGGCGGATGTCGCGGAGCTTGTTAGCCCCGACAGCGTCCCATCTGTCCTGCCAGCAGGAACAAACGGTAGCATCTATGTAGGGTCGAAGGTCCACTGCAGGAACAGGATGACGCCTGGCAGGAGGCCGGGGATTGGAAACTACAGCCTTAGCCAGGGCGTCAGCCCGCTCATTTCCATCAACACCCACATGGGCCGGGACCCAACAAAAAGTGACTTTGCGGCCACGACGATCCAGGAGGACTAGCCACTCAAGAATGGCCAACACCAGGGGATGGGAAGAGTTAAAATTGCACAAGGCCTGCAAGGCACTACAGGAATCGCTAAAAATAGTAAACGAAGGCTGAGGGAGAGTAAAAATTACTTGGAGGGCATATAAAATGGCCGAGAGCTCAGCAGTAAAAATGGACATGACAGAAGGGAGCCTGCCTCCATGGCAAAAGTCAGGAAAGACAACTCCAAAGCCAACTCCAGCATCAGACTTTGACCCATCTGTGTACACAGGGAGGGACTCCCTGTGAGTGAAGGCATGTTCTAAAAAGAGGGAACGAGCCACTGGAGGAGGATGAGATTCCTTCTTGTCTGTAAAGCAGGTGCAAGGGAAAACTTCTGGAAGAAGCCATGGAGCCACTCTGGGGACCCTCACAGGACAAATCTGGAAGTCATCTATGCCCATCTCCTTCATAGCCTTCCTGACCCGGAAGCCAAAAGGCCATGGTGCACGAGAATGTAAAAGGTAGTACTGAGACATGATATCAGATGACACCGCCAAGCAAGGTAGGGAGTCAGGAAGTCGATGTAATCGATGCCAACAACGAACCATCAAGGAGGATGGAGATCAAGAGGTGGCTCATTAGCGTCCACCAGGAGACTGGGGATTGGGGACGACCTGAAGGCTCCGGTCACCAGACGTACTCCAGCATGATGAACAGGGTCTAAAACTCTGAGACAGGCATCGGTGGCAGAAGAGTACACCTCACACCCATAGTCGAGTTTTGACCTAATAAGAACATGGTATAGGAGGAGGAGGGTGGCCCGATCAGCCCCCCAGGATGTATGGCTCAGGACCCTCAACAGGTTAAGAGCCTTGAGGCAAGAGACCTTAAGTGTACGTAAGTGGGGAACCCAGGTCAAACGTTTGTCAAAAAGGAGACCCAAAAAGCGAGTCTCCTCGACACAGCGTATCCGATGACCATACATGAATAAGTCCGGATCCGGGTGGACGCCTCGGAAGGAGAAAATCGAAACCCATGAGAACCAGTCCAACGTGACACCCTGTCAAGGGCAAGCTGCATGCGTCGCTCCGCCACTGACATACGAGAAGCAGCAAACCAGACTGCTAGGTCGTCAACGTACATCGAGTTAGCTATACCGTCTGGAAGGGATGAGGCAATGGCATTAATTGCTACTGCAAACAATGTGACACTGAGGACGCTTCCCTGGGGGATGCCTTCCTCCTGTGCAACAGATGCTGAGTGGGTTGTACCAACCCTCACAGAAAAATTGCGACCACTGAGAAACTCCTTAAGAAAGCGTGGAAGGCGACCCCGCAGGCCATATAAATGGAGTTGCTGCAGGATGCCATATTGCCATGTAGTGTCATAGGCTTTCTCTAAATCAAAGAATACACAGACAAGGTGTTGATGTCGTGTAAAGGCCTCACATGCAGCAGCTTCCAACCTGACCAGAGCATCTGTAGTGGAACGGTGTTTACGAAAGCCAGACTGGGACGGAGACAGAAAATCACCCCGTTCCAAGAAGTATACCAGTCTGACATTCACCATCTTTTCAAATAGTTTACGGAGACAGGAGGTCAAGGCAATTGGTCGATAATTGAGGGCAACACCAGAGTCCTTGCCCAGCTTGAGGAAAGGAAGGATGGTAGCAACCCTCCACCCAGAAGGGAAGACACCCTCCAGCCAGATTCTGTTATATAAAGCTAAAAGAAATGAAATCGCATCCTCCTCACCCAAGTGTCGTAACATTGCATACGGGATGCTGTCTGGCCTAGGAGAAGTGTCGCCGCAGAGAGAGAGAGCAGAATGCAGGTCTCTCAGGGTGAATATATGTTATAACTTTCATTCTCGTTCCCTGAGAAATCATGCCTGACAGCCAGGGGTCGAGAGTCACGGCTGGAGACCTTTGCAAAAGCCTCCACCATGGTATTGGCTACTGTCAAACCATCCATGATCTTAATTCCATTGACCTTAAGTACAGGTGGAGAACTAGGAGAAAACTTCCCCGCCATCTTACGGACTCTCCTGAACACTTGGGTGAGTGGAGTTTTAGTATTAATTGAAGACACATAGGCCTTCCAAGATGCACGTCGGGCCTCTTTTAAAACTCGTCTAGCTCGAGCCCTTGCCCGTCGGAAGTCCTCTAAAAGAGTTGGGTCTCCACGATTGCGACGAAGGCGAGAGAAAGCAGCGCGCTTCTCCCGCACAGCAGTTGTGCAGACTGGTGACCACCAAGGGACAGAACTTTTTGGAAAGTGGCCAGAAGTTTTAGGGATAGAGTTGAGAGCAGCAGAGTGGAGCATATCAGTGAAATATGTTACAGCCTTGTCAGAACTACCAAAATCGGCTACAGAAGAGACCGAAGAAGTTAGCTCTATAAAAAACTGCCAGTCAGCCTTCTCTAATTTCCACTTGGGAAGACTAGACTGTGGTTCATACCTGTTACCTTTTAAAAGTATAGGGAAGTGGTCACTGCCATATAAATCGGGCAACACACTCCACGTAAAATCCAACAGGGCACTGGGTAAGTAAAGGGAAATGTCAATGGAGGTAAAAGTCCCAGTAGGGCTTTTAAAATGTGTCACATCTCCCGTATTCAAAACTCCTAATCCCTCATCCTCAATAAAGGAAGCTAATAAAACACCCCTGGGGTTGACCAAGCTGTCACCCCAAAGAGGATGACGATCATTAAAATCACCCAATAAAATAAAGGGAGAGGGAAGGTCCCGTACAAGATGGTTGAGATCACCCCTCTCAACTGTAACACTGGGAGGAAGGTATAGACTGCACACAGTGTACGGGCGGCCCATAAAAACCTTAACTGCGACCTCTTGGAGCGGAGTTTCAAGCTCCAGGCTCGTGCATGGAACATCTCGGTGAACTAAGATGGCAGAGCCACCATGGTAACCCTGCCCTTCTAATGAATGGGAATAAAATGCAGATTATGCTTGATGAATGGCAGGAATGTAGTCCCCAAGTATTGTCTCTTGGAGAGAACAACATGCAGGAGAGAAGCTAGAGAGATGAACGCACAGTTCCTCCCAAGAAGCCGCAAGCCACGGCAATTCCACTGAAGTACCTTGAACAGTGTAACTTTAGTACTGATTTTTGGGAAGCCTCACGGAGGGACTTACCACTACCACCTCGACCTAAGGGTTTACTCAAACGATAAGTTTTGTCTAATCCTGGGCCAGTAGAAGAAGAGCGAACCCGAGTAGTAGTACTTGGGGCAGTAATTGGGACCGGTAGACGAGTCCCTGAAGCATTTGATATTTTAGAAGATGATGAAGGTAGAATAGCATGGATATTCTTTGAAACAATTACATTGGTATTATCCTGTACAGCAGTGGTATCATTGACGCAGGCAGATACATCAACATCCATAATACAGGTGGAAGAATCACTCTGCTGTTCAAGCGGAAGAGAAACTGATGATCCTCAAAGAAGCTTGCGAGGGGGAACATCTGTTGATTCAAGAGATTCATCAGAGCCACGAGAACGCTTCTGGTGAAATTGAGAGGAAACTATGGATGAGTCCACAGAGACGGTTGCCTTGCAAGGAGAAACATCTATGGAGTAAAGTGCCTCAAAGGAACCACGAAGACATCTCTGTGGCAGTTTAGGTGACTTAAGATTTCTTTATGGAGAGCGTGTGGCAGCGTGAACCTCTACCACATGTACACTCGATCAAAAAAGTATCGCGCATTTCCCTCGTGAATCATTCTGACACCTAAGACGATGGCTTCTGAAAACGAACTTGTTTATCATGAGCTGTAGCGATCATTTACAGAACCATCGGACCCCACCTGCGCGATACTTTTTTGAGCCAGTGTACACCTTTAGCTAAAGTCTGAGAATTGTCATCAGTTGAAGGGTCACCAGAATGAGTGTCTGATACAGTTTCCAAGACAGAGAAACTATTATGTAGTGAAACCTTAGAAACGCCAGAGCAAGAAGCAGCCGCTTCTTGAGAGAGTTGAGAGGGTGCTGTAACCGATTTAGGGCGAAGGGAGGAGGCATATGTCTTCACACCACCATCCTTCTGTCGCCTGAAGTTGAGTTGCCGTCTGGCACTACCAATACTGATGAATTGGGTGTTAGCCAAGTGGAGGATATCTTGCTCAAGGAGGTACATCTTACATTAGCGAGAACGTAAAGGGTGAGCATCCCTGCAGCAAAAGCAGTAACTCTCTGACTGACAATCAGAAGTAAGATGCGAATCAAGAGCAGAACAATTACCACACCGGGAATGGTTGTTGCAGTTTCTCCTCCCATGACCAAACTCATAACAACAGAAACACTCAAAGGACGCTCAACAAAAGGCTTCACCACAAAAGAGGTGGGGTTAATGTTAATGCGATCTGGGATATGCGAGCTATAGAAGTGAGGATGATCATATTTTTAATGCCTTTCAACTTTGGTACTCGCTGAACACTATCTGGGCCCATATCGATAATGTCCGCTTCTGAGAATTCATACAGGTCCTCAATATATATATATGCCCTTTGCTATAATTAAATGTTCGATGTAGTTTGATGGATTCAAACATGCCATCAGGACAGGGAAGATTGGGGAGCATCATGGCCTGTGTAAGATTTTTGGGTCTAATTAAAACACCCTTACCGTATTTTGTATGTGGCCCATCGGAAGTAATCTAATTTCTTTCTCCCGATACCTAGAAGCATGGACAAGGTTACCACGCCCCTCCATTTATTAAGCCACAAGCCAAAAGGGTTTAGGAACCAGATGCTCCTTAGGTAGATGCTCTACAGAGTCATGGAAGGTGTTACGGCAGTGTTCATTCTCACTGTAAACTACATTTGCGGACCGCATCATCTGAACTTTGCAGTGAGTATCCCCCACAATCAGAGAATCTTTTGCCTCAAAAGGTGCTTTGGCAGCAGCATTTTTATTGAAAGTAATATAGCACCGATTAGACCTACGGTCATAAGTGATTCGGATACGAAGAATAGCTCCACAACACTTAAAAATGGAGTGAATATAACCATAGGAAAGGGATGCAAGTACATTCGTCAACATTAACGTGTCCAAACTGCTAACAGGGTTCATCGACACAACACCCGACCTGCTGGGTCTTCTCTTACTTGCAGCCTTCTGCATACCACCACGACCAGAGAGTGACATCTCGAGGGCCTGATTGACCACCTCTCGAGGAAGAGATTGGGGCTTTTCGTTATCCATATAACATTAATTTTGTTTGATTGGCCCTAGGAGCCAAGAGCTACTACCAACCGGGCAGATGAGAGGACTGAGCCCTGGTCTCCGTGGGCGGGGTACCTCTTACCCCACGGAGCCACTCGTTTTAAAAAGCAGCCCCAATGGCTCGAAAGTTTGCCCACGACGGTGCTGAGACCCCCTTTCCCAACATCTCCCGGTCCAGACACCCAACTAACCAACATAGGACGGCCCCTAGAGGGCGGTCCTTCTGGAGGGCAGCACTGTTGGCTCGTACTGGCAGCCTATTGCATGGAAACAATCCGTTGGTACAGCAATATCGGAGGGGACAAGTACAATTACAATACAATGACAATGAAACACATTGATGTTATTTGTAGTAATACCACCTGTATAGACCCCACTTACCTACAAAATCACCACCTGAACATATAGCAGGGAGGGAATCTGAGTGGATATTGTGTTGTGTTATGTATATACAAGTGTAACTGTACTAATTACTGTACACAGAAGTTTTGTTCTTTTCTTGGTGTGCGATTCGATAAACTTGTCAACATGGCATTCTCACTTATTGCACACCCTCCCTCTTTCTCTTTCCCCAGTTTTATGAGGCTTGCAGTGAACCATTTGAAGTACTGAGTATTACCGAATAATTATACTCGATAAAGTACAGTATATGTATTTATCTGGTTAAGTACTACAGTAATGTTCTTAGAAATGTTACCAATTTTACACACATTTGCTAAGTCAATGGTGTCAACTCACATTAAACTAATATTTCTATCCTGGCATCATCACTATGCGAAAACGTCTGTTGTTTAGGCCGATCAATGCTAGGAACAACCTTTTAAAATATTTTTATTTTCATCCACGCATCCATCTAAGCCTTGAGTGATTGTTTTGTTAAGGTGCGGTTGTCTGTTGAAAGAGTAAAAGGAAGAGGTTTCATAAATAGAATATAGAATTAAAAAAGGTAATTGAAACTGATATGAGCAATATCCACATTTAACTCTATGACAAACAGCATCCAAGAGGGAACATAATATTATAATGTAATATTAATGAAACGTGATTGTTTAACAAACAGTTGAACCAGATAATAAGGTTGTCAAAAATATAATCGTATTACTCAGTACCTACAACTTTTGTATGGATGGATGTTATTGGCTTCAGCTAATTACATTACTCCATACAAAGGTTGTAGGTTCTGAGTTATCCATTGATAAAATACGAGTGCTTACTTTGGAGCAGCTGCCAGATATTGCCACACACCAGCAAATTTGGTTGCAGTCTTTTCTTGGGCAACTTTACGTATACAGTATGTCTCACAGGCACAGGTTTACTTGCTTGTTTATTTACCTGAGCACGTTATCATTTTACTGGTGTTATCCAGATTTAGTGTTGGAGGGGCCACTTGTAACTTTCGTGGCGGCAGCAACGACTTGGGTGTCGGTCCTGGCAGCAGCTCCACTACTGACGACCGGAGACAAGCCGCCAGCTGAGCCCCACCTCCCGGTAGTTGTACCAGCCGGGGCGGCAGGAGTGGGGTCACCCGTGACGTCAGTAGCCACTGCTTCACTATAGTCCATGCTTCTAGGAGAATTGGCATCGCCTCTTATGATGGTATTAGTTAGTTTGTCCTTTATTATTAATTTAGTGTGGCGGAAGTATGCTACCTTGCCTTCACTTTTGGCCTTTTTCAGTAGAGGGAGCTGCTCTCACTTAATTACTTGTCAGGCGGGGCACAGGTCCTCGTTAACGTAGAAACGGGATCCTCGGAGCTTAGAGACATTCCTCATTACCACCTCCCGGTCACAAAACCTTGAGAAGCGAGCAATGATAGTGCGTTGGCGAGTAGAAACATGTTGACCAACCCGATGAGCACGATCAATTTGGATATTTGGCAGCTGTAGTTTGTGTTCGAGGAGATGACTCACTTTTTGAGCTGACTGCTGCCAGGTCCACTCGGGTCCTCTTCAATGCCGACGAAATGAAGATTGTTGCGCCGGTTGTAATCTTCCTGGTAGTTGCAGCGGTCCTCTAGCATCTCAATAGCCTTCTGACTTTCCTGTTGGCCTTCAGATAGCTTGGAAAAAGGCAATTTATCCTTTTTGTTTTCCTGTTTCACCTCGTTCAGTTGACGCTTCAGGTCGTCCACTTCACTTTGGGAAAATTCCAAACTGGTTTTCAAGTCTTGCACCTTTTCTTGTAGTTGCTTATACTGCTCACTAAGTTCCATACAATTCCATTGCACCACGTTATGCTTGTTCTTGTGCTGCAAGCACTGTTTTCAGGACAGTAGTATCCATTGTGGGCCAGGGTGTGTCAGGAAGGTATAGTGTAGCTGTAGTGACTGGCAAAAAAAAAAAAAAAAAAAAAAAAAAATACACCTTTAGTCAAAGCTTGAGAATTGTTATCAGCAGAATTTTCACTAGAATGAATATCTGATACGGTTTCCAAGACAAAAAAGCTATTATGTAGTGAAACCTGAGAAACCTCACCAGAAGCAGCTCTCAATGCATTTCAAATTTTTACTGCCTTCACGTAAATACAGTACTATCTAGCTAAACATACCAGTTAAATATTTACTCCGCCTGGCTTAATTAGGCCCTACTCTCTATGTATTATGCCTCGAGCATCGACTCGTGACACAATAAAAGTTGGGAACAACTGTCCTCCAGCTTCTCTCTCCTTGCCGAAAAGTTGCTATGTATGATTCCTTTCTCAGGATAGCAACAAACACTCTTTCATAGCTACTCGGTCTCAACTATTTTCTGCCCAATATGTATTGTCAGAGTCAACCGATATTCTCAATCATTCATATAAACAATATAGTCAACGCAGAAACATTTTGCTTCTTCCAGCTTTTCCCTATACTATGATTTATGTTCCTTCACATGCAGTGTGTCTTGGCATCTCGAATAAAACATTACATGATTTCAAACCTCATACCTTTCCATTAATTTTCACAAGTGAGATCCGTAAATGGATGTCTTGCTGAAGTTGCTGTTAGTCCTCATCTCCCCCAATATGAAAAAGAATGTTATTAACGGTGAAACATTGTTCATATATTTTTATTCACTTTTCATAATGACGTTGTGTTTCTTTATAAAAATGGATAGCCTGTGTGTGTATGCCAAAACCTACCAAAATCAAACTGGTAAAGAAGACTTCACTAAAAGATATGGGCTGCAAAGTAGTGGAATTTTCAGGGCTAATTGTTGTTCAGTTTGTGTAGACGGCAGATAAATTATTTGGGTAAAGTATCCATATACGGATGAACCTAATGGAGTGTCTATGATTGTGTTAAAATTGCGTACCACTAACAAAAGTACTTCATAGATACCTACTACATAGCATACTATGTAGGTTGCACACGTATATCGGAAAAGGCTGAAAAAAGCAGTGTATTTATCAATGAAAACCAAAATACTACAAATTTTGTCAGATATAATACTTTTTGAAACTTATATTTTTTTTCTCATCTCACATAGGCCTTACGTGTGCGTACCAGAGACTTACCAAAACTAGGATAATGTACACAGACAGAGATGAAAGTAGCTTAGAGTGTAGGAGAATTAAATTCGGAGGTGACTGAAAATACTTCAAACAAGAAAACATTGTCTGTACCAGTGTAAAAGAGTTTGTCTCACCAATTGCAGTAAAATAATACCTTAATCGAACCTAAACTTTATTATGTTCGTAGGTTCGACTTGTGCTGATAGCTATACGTTTTTCATAGATAACCTAAACTTTTAGTTCGTATTGTTTCTTTCTCAACTGATATCTTTCTCTTCGTGAAATTCTAAGAGTTTTCGTTATGATCGCTGTCATTCAGAAGATATAATGAATTTGCTCTTCATAATTTTTAAGGATAAAAAGAAAAAGAAAATACTATCTTACCGGATTTTCTTTATCAAATACCTTATGAAGATCAAAGGTAATATAGCATGTAACAACATATATGAAAAGTGAGGAACTTGAGATACTTCCAAAGTTGTAGAGTGTTTGAAGGTGCTGGCTTCTGAGAGACTATTAACTTTTCTGGCTGACATTTAGAACTGTTATATTGGCTTTACGGAGATATAAGAAAGCTCTCTGAGAAGAAGTGCTACTTGCCTTTCAGTTTAACCAAGACTAAGAGCAGTTGTTATTGTACGGCAGCCTACACTTTTAATAGGTAATAATCACAGTTTATTCGTGTGTGAAAATGATATCATATAGCTATGATATTTCTTTTTTCTTTTTAAACGTTCTTCCTCGTCAGTGTTGTATTTTTGTTTTTGTTTTGTTTTTACATAAGAGTTCCTTACCCTTGATGAACATCAAACTAGGGTCATAGATTAGGTACAATGACGATTTATATTAAGAAACAAGGCGATACCCGTAGTCCTCCCTCTGTACAAATCTTTGGTTCGAAAGAATCTGGAATATAATCTGGCGTTGAAATCGTTTTAACTTTGAAGAAAAAAATTGCAAAGTTTGACAGCCTCCAGGCACTGGCTATCAAACATATGCAATCTATGAGGCACATAGGTTACCAGAGAGAACTGCAGATACAGCGACCCTCTTCGTCAGAGACTAAACGCTGGCGAGTTCAACTGATTGAGGTTTTCACAATCCGTCATAGATATGATATCACTCATAGATTGTTATTGTTATTGTTATTATCAACCATTAATACTAACACGACTTCCCGTAAGGGAAGTATTGCCTCCGGTGATGTGAGCAGTACTTTAAGGGTTTTGGCGTTCCTTCGGCCCCAGCCAATCCTTTTCATTTCTTCAACTATCCCTCAGTTCCTTCATTTTCCTTTGCACTTGCTGTCCCACCTCACAAATACCTTTTCCCACTGGTGAGGGCTGGTTCTATCCAGAAATGAGGAATTTGGTATCCTCTACCACACCCTGCCTCTCGTACTATTTCTCGTTCCTTCTGGGTAGCTGGCGAGATCGCCCTATTGCGTGGCACAACAAGGGAGGCTACTGACGGTGGGTTTGTTGGCTCGGGGGTACAGCTCCGGACAGATCAAGGGTCCACACCCCATCCATCAGCGACTTGGTTTGAGCCTCGTCGGATCTGGCAACAGTTGCAGGTGGAGGTAGGGGGGATGTTAGTGGGAGAGGAGGAGAGAAATGTGGGCGGAGCTATATAGGAGGGTAACGAATGATCAGGTAGAGAAGACGTGTGTCAGGAGGAATGAATGAAGCATACACTGTGAACGGTATCGAATCACCAATAGTTTAAAGCAGGGTTCTTCAAACTTTTTCAGTCGTGACCCAGTTTTTACTATGACATCATTCTCGCGACCCATTCAGAAAGATATTTTACAAATGATCAGAATTATCAACCTAAGAAAATACAAGGCCAGAAACTGAAACGTAACATTTATGATTAAAGGCATTCTAACCAGAATTATAAACACTGCCTCACCTACCCCTTCCTCTCTCTCTCTCATTCTCTCTCGAAAAGGCTAATATTTGTGCAATGATTTTGTTTTATTGGTAATTAAATATATGAATATTCGATTATAAAAATATGTTAGGTGGATTCGTGTATGAACTTCATATTTATTTTATTGTCACGAACATTATTATTCTATTTTATTCATGTATTTATTTTTGTGAGCGTGCGACCCAGTTTGGAGGAATTCGGGACCAGTATTTTGAAGAACCCGGGTTGAAAGAAGTGCTTACTTAATTAACGTAGGTGGATATAGGAGAGAAGAAATGTGATGATTTGAGGCGAGGGTGAGGGGGAAGAGGGTAAGAAAAATGAAGGTGATTAGTTGAAAAGTAATAACAAACAAATATAATTAGAATATCTGTTACATTATATCCTTTAAATAAAGGCACTGTCTTTTGTTCACCATCGTAGTGGGATAGACTACTGATTATATATTATCCTTTGGATATTAGACAGCTATCCCTGTATTCCTTTTATCCCTCGTGCTTGCCCCGTAGGAGGGGTATTGCCTGTAATGATGTGGGCAATACTTTAAGGGTTTTGGCGCCCCTTCGGCCCCAGACACTAGCTTACATTTCTTCAGCTGTCCCTCCTTTCTTCCTATTTCCTACTCTATTCATTCTTCCTGCTCCTGCAATAAAACATGTTAATAAAACTACACTTCAATGAGACGAAAAATTTTGCGGCAGATACAGCTAAGCACAGTATCCATTGGCTTACCCTCACTGTTCACCAAGTCTGCAGTCCAATCCGTTACTGTCCTTGGGCCTGCCTATCTTTTTAAGGCCTTTCATTCGTGAATATGCAAATATTTGGCTGCCAACATCTTTTAGTGTAAAAATAAATTTAAGAACACCTTTTCAGACAATGCCTCTAAACTTACAAAAAAAATTGTTATATATTCTTTTCATTCCTGTTAATGTTTCAAAACCTTTTTTACACCGATATATCTATTTTATTATTAGTGCTATATTTTTAATAGTTAAATAATGAAATTTTACTGTTAGATGTGGTTGGTTAACAAAACTACATTAAAAGATACATACGAACTTTAGCAGACTGATACAGACGTACAGTTGTGCAAATAGAAAGTGCAAGAAAAATATGGCTGTATGTGGCAACAAATGACCGTTTTTGTAATAAGCCCTTGTATCTTTAGGAATACATCAGTATACACAGATCCAATGTAAAGTGGAACGTGATTGGCTAGACTTTGAGCGGTGGTGAAGATGTTACCATATAGGCTACAGCCATATTTTTCTTACATATTCTATTTGCTCAACTGTACGTACCCTACTGTAAAAGGCTCGGTCTTTTGAATTGCAGTAAGCAAAATATGTCTTAGGTCTCATATCCTAAACTAGAAATTTATCATAATATGTAATGCAGAATATGAAATAATTAACCCAATCCTCATGCCAAGTAGTGTACCAATAAAATAGTTATTTATGTTAGGAATAAACATCCAAAAAGTTGTTTACTCATACTATCATATGAGCAACAAAGCTGTCGAGAACATTCATATTATAAGATATCGAAATAATGAGTAAATACCGGACCTGTTTAGCAGATCCAATATAAAAGTGATAGTCATAACATTGGGGAAAATACTTAACCTAACCCCTGAATTTGGCAGTCCTATATAAAGCCCAATTAAGCAATTGGTTATGAAAGGTTAACAAAAAGGGAAGGTTGGATTAGTTAGATCTTGTGATTAAGAGTAGAACAAAATATGTGGGTGAAAAAATAAGCCAAAATTTGAATTAATACCTAGAGGATTTATACTTCAAAAACATTTTGTTTTGTGTATGGCGTCTTTAGTTTATTCTTTACTTTTTAGATGTGAAATTAAAGTACACATTGTCAATATGGTACTGTACATTCCAAGTTGACATAATTATAGTTATTATATGTTATAGACTGGTACTATACAATGTATATCTGTCATAGTTGGACTGTGCGCTAGGCAAATGTCTAAGGTAAGAAGGAGTTAGTAGCCACTTTTCGCTTGGGTAGCCACTATCTCCTAACAAGAGGCATCCTTCTGGAACCACATCCATCCCAAACAAATCTCTGCTCAGTGTACTTTCATTTAGAATTCTTGCATCGAGCACTGATTCCTGCCACCTTGCATGAAAGATGACTGAAACATTGATGTGTTCTGCCTCATATTCTTTTGGTACAGAGATTCTTATGTGGGTTCCATCTATTTCTCCAATCCCTCCAGGAGATTTAGCAATATGCTCAAAATCCCCCAATTTTCTTTGAATTTTAAGTGGGGTGAGAAGGAAATTGATGGACTGCATTTGGTGAAAAAGAGCGATTACAAGATATCCTTGGCAAGTTGGCTGTTAAATAATCAAGAGAATTTTGTCACATCTTACCATAATGTTACATAATCAAGCAAGATAATGATAAAGCATCAAGCTTCCAACTATCCTATTTCCTTATTTCGAGGGAATTCAATTACTGACTGCTAGCTTCTTTCGTATTATGTTTGCTTTATTAGTGCAACCTAGAAGTGTTTATTTGTTAAGTATCTGTCTCTTAAACCGCTTTTAAAAATGGACATTACAGCACTGCACCTGTTGGCCCAAGGAAATATCTAAAATATATTTTGTTTAGTAGCATGAGTGTTGATACGGTGTAGCAGTAGGAAGTGGAATGCCACTGGAACGTATCAACTGCGCATGCGTGTGGGCCCAACATGTCATACCGCGCCACAGTCCACAAAACACACGACCTTTGTTATGATAAGACGTCTCTCCCTATGTATTTTATTATGGGAAAATGCTCCGGCAGTAATTTTTTTTCCAATTTCGTATTTCGTTTACTATGTCAATATTTATGTATGAAATAGCAAACTCGATATGATTTGCAAGCGATTGGCACCAAAAACAGCGCATGGAATATCCCGAGTAAGGAATAAATGTCATAAATAAATAGTCCCTGTACGAGGAGGGCATGATGAGCGCTGCTCCGTACCACCACACCCTATACCGCTCTGCGTACCACATACCTTGATCGCGAGAATGTGCAGTGACAAGCTAAATAATTATTTTCCCTCTCATAATTCACGTTTCACTACAATAAGCATTCAATTATCATTCGTACTTGTAACATACCAAGCTCAATAAATATATATGTCTCCCTCCATCACATCATCGCTGTATATGACTTAATATATGTTACCGATATTCTAGACAAGCTTACATATCTTAACCCTCTCATATTCTAATAGAAATATCAATACAAACTTTGTTGTATATACAGAGCATACAGTATATTAAATTACGGTATAATTTACAAAATTACGTGACTATTTTTCTTCCTTCTTCTCTTTGTCAATGATTTTGTTTAGATGTTTAATTTCATTCTCAAGTACACAGATATTATACATCAGAACACTACATCTTTGGGTAAATCAATTCCCACACGTTCTATTAGAGAAGCAATTAAGTGAGCCTTCAAGGCTTTCATCATGAACTGCTTTAAACATTTATCACATTTTAACCGAGAACAAATTTATCTGAAGGGAGATAGTGCATAGCTTACCTCTATTAATCCTTTCAGTCCATGATTTACTTAATTAATTAAGCAAACAGTGGCACAATTGATGGCCTTATTTCCTAAATATGGATATGTTCCTCCAATTTTTTTTTAGTATATAGCCACTTATGAAGCGAAGAGCTTTCTCTTCTATCACTGTCTTTACCTTCCAAATCGAAATCTAAGTCCTTAAATAAGATACTGTTATAGTTAAGCACATCTCCACAGCTAGAACACTTTCATCATAGTGTGTATGCTGTTTGTGCAGAAATATAGCCTCAGTATGACTGGTTATGCAATCATAATATTCTTCCCTGCATCATAATTTTCTTCCCTCCAGTGAAAAATGCAAGTGTGAAGTGGGGTCACCTCACCCTTACACCAACTGTATAGGGAATCTCATTTCACCTCTGTTGAAGAAGCATGACTCATTGAAGAAGTGAAGAAACAAGAGGTTTTCTCCAGTATCACCCTATAATGAGGCATATTTTAATTTTCCCTAAACTTTGACTAGTAGAGATTGACAATATTTCAATTCTTAAGGATGAGATGATTGTGCCTGTACTATAATTATGTACAAATAACCAGTACAGTAATATTTTTAAATTGATCAACCTTGACTATTTAGGCCAATGTTCTTTTGCCACAAGTAAATGAATACACTAAGTAGCTAGCTGAATTATTGGGCAAACTTGGCTCATGATGACATTACATAATACTATACTCTTTCTTGTATACAGTATCAAGATTAGCATCAGCAGGCCCTAATGGGTCTTATGTCACTCTAGTAATGTATGAAATCTATGGATGATAGGGGATATATCTGAGCTGTATGAAGTTAAATGCTGGGCAATAAATTAGTTTCAAACAGAAAACTCTTAAGTAGTGTGACAAGAGAATGTAGGGAATTTGTAGAGTTCAGACAGAGATAGCATTATTATAAAACTATATTAGTGACAAAATATCACCTACAGTATAAATACAATAAGGTAGGGTCTTTCAAAACATCAAGTACAGTATAAAGAACTTTATTTCCTATAATAAACTGTTAATATCGTACATAACTCAAAAGACATATTTTTATAACAGCTGGTACAGTATATAATTGTGGGTGAAATAAATAAAATTATTTTAGAAAATATGGACAAAATAAATCAACATTATAATTACTAGTATTACTGTAAACATTTTTATCAAATATTAAATATGGCATTCCATCTCGATGGTTGATATATTTGTTAGATTAACAACAAATATCCGTCAAAGTCGTGTGACAATGCAGAAGCAAGGCAAATTTACCTAAGTTTAAGATTATTAAAAATCAATTATATGGTCAAACTGAAGCACAATGTTGTCAATGCGCTAGATGGTTACTAAGCTAAATTCTTAATTATGTTTTAAACAAATTAATTATGTATTTTGTATTAAGTACAGTAATAGGCCTATACATATATAACAAATCCTACACACCACAGAATCTGGATATAACCACACCAGTATGCGTCTCCAGACGGATTTGAACCGCTGTGCTAAGACAGTAAGCACACACAGCTTTATGAGCTCTGCCACCGCTGGGGGGACTATAAGAGGTAATTGGAGACTCTTCTAAAGGAGGTGTGCAGCTAGGAGTAGGACCAACGTCCTAGTTTGGCCATCTGTTTTGGACCACGCTTTGTTTTCCCCCTACCATTTTGTGTGGTGGTGTAAGGTGGTGGTACAGATGATGTGTATACATCCTAACTATCCACTGCCTTCCACCACCACCACAACTCACTCTGTCAGGGTACTTTGGCCACTGCACGACGGCGACGTGGTGGTCCACATCAGTGGATCTTTAACAAACAAAATGAATTGGTCTTAAAATTCATCACCGAGGTACTTCAACATTTATAGCACTGGTTCTTAAATGTTTTAGAGTCACTGAGGTGTTCATCACTTATACAGCCTATTGGTTGTATAGTGGATACATATGTTAACTAATTAATATCTAATCCTCATGAACTTCAGGTTAAGAACCCCTAATTTATTATTTTAGCCCTAAAACTATTGATGTTTAGAAATCAAATGCATTTTTTTTTTACAAATAATGTCAAAGGATTGTCAATACAGTGCTTTTTTTCAAGTACTTTTCAGAAACCTGACAATACTTAGTGATATAAGATTTTACCAAAACAAGGCAACCTACGAGAGTTTATCACTCTTCCATCTTTCACTTGGTGTCTTGTCTCATCATATGAGAACACAGATGAGAAGATTCCCAGCTCTCGTCTCTCTCAGCTGCCCTTAAAGATGTAAATATAATGTTAGCAGTATTCTTCCAAACTGGCCTCAGATGAAAGGGCTGATAGAAAACTATACTCCATTTATTTTTACTTGTCCAGCCGCTCGACCGGGTCCATGGTGAGCCTAGCCCGAGATATGAATGGAGCTCTGTGATTGACTGCCGTCACACTGGCCTTCCTTGCCACCTCTCCAAACATCCAGGCACTAACTTGCATTTGCAAGACGACATACCTCTAATAATTTATGTGTAGCTCGGCTATTATTTAGGTTATAAATATTTGTCTTACACCATTAAACTCAGCATTAAATTTGGAACATTTCCAAAACATAATACAGTCCAAATAAAAAATATTATCGCGAGTTTAAGTCATAACACTACTTGCAAATGTTTATACAACTTTTTACATTTTTTTTTTGCATCCATAAGATTTATGTATAAATATAACATTCATTCTCATACAAATTTTTTTGGTGAACATGACAGTGACATCAGGTTTTAGATAAATATAGATATAAGAGAGATACAATACATTTAATGGGAAGATGTTATTCCCGATCTCAAAAAAGATTTATATATATAAAAAAATTATTTCTTTTACTTGCCACTATAGGATTCCTACAAACATATTATGTTACATGTTATTAGATAAAGTGAGGCTTACCATGCATGACATACGAAGGAAAGTATTATCTATATGTAATTAGAGAATAAAGAGAGAGACTGCTAACGGAGCAATAAGCCTACTCCACGCCACAGCCAGCTTGTCACTGAGTGAAGTACGAACTACGAAGGTTCGTACAATATGTACTGTCCTTCGCTCCCACAGGCAGTTACAAGTGCACAAGTTGCCACTTGTCAAATTTTTTTTTTTCTCTAATTACATATATACGATATTTTCCTTCCATATGACATGCATGACAAACCAAACTGTCTGTATCTAATAATGTATAACATATTCTGTTTGTAGGAAACTTATAGTCACAAATAAAAGAAATAAAATAATTTTATATAAACCTTGTTGAAATCGGGAATGACACCTTCGCATTAAACGTCTTGTATTTCTCTTATATTTATATTTATCTCAAATCTGACGCCATTGTCATTTTCACGAGAAAATTGTGGATAAGAATGAATGTTATGTGTTCATATGAATCTTATTGATGCAGCAAAAAACATTTCAATGCAATAAGTGGTATAAATATTTTCAAGCCGCATTTTGGGTTAAACTCGCAATAAGAATTTTTCTTTGGGCTGTATTATATTCTGGAAAACATGTTTAAGTTCAAAATTTAATGCAGAGGGTAATTCTATAAAAAAAATATACATAAACAATATAATAGTCAAGTTATACGGAAATTAATAGAGATGTGTGGTGTTGTGTTGCAAGTGTAGAGTCAATGCTTACAGAGAAGGACATGTAAAGCGAGAGTCACGGCAGCCAATCCCAGAACTCCATTCATATCTCGGGCTAGGCTCACCATGGACTCGGTCGAGCGGCTGGACAAGTAAAAATAAACGAAGTATACTGTACAGTACTGTGCATTTAAAGGAACTCTACTTCTTGTGTACAGTCACTACAAATAAAGAGGTCACAGGGAGTCTTATCACAGTTTAAATGAAACAGCCGGTTACAAAACAAACATTGAATTAAACTATTTTCTGAAAACTTTGGCATTCTACATTTACAACATAAAAGAATATCATAAAAGTTGTTATTTGCAGGGGTTAAGTTGGATTGACTAACAGGAAATGGGCTCATTATTCCTTCCAAAAAACATTTTCCAAGGTGGCTCCTCATCTCATCTTGAATAAAATTTTGTGTCTCAGGTGACAGGCCAAAACAAAGACTTGTAGCACAGGCAATAGCAAACAAACCACAATCTGAAGATCCTCTTTGCTGTTTAATACTTGCTAACTCTACTCTAATTGAGGTGCTTTGACAGTCCATTAAGGCAGCCACCTGGCAATTGAACTTATCAGAGGTTTCCAGCCGACTGCTTTTCAAGCTGTCATAAATTTTAATCGTGTTACTATTACACTGAACGTTACTCACTGTAAGCCAGTGGTTACCGTGTACATTCAAAATCTGAACAAATTTAGCTTTAGGAGTTTTAACATGTACACAGTCTTTACTTTCAAATACAACGGTCGACTGGAAACCAGAGATGGTAGGAAAACTGTTCCCAAGCAAACACTGTGCATGATCTATATGTGTATCATTCAACCACTTTCCTTCAATGGAGATTTCCCTCGCTGCTACACATGGATCTACATGGCCAGGGGCTAAGTGGACGTCACGCTGCTGAACTGTCACCAGATTTTCTGTATCAGTTGATACAACCTGGTGTTCCAATCCAGCAGCCGACCTGAAGACAAAATTTTGTTATCTGAGAGGTCCATGTGGTGACAAGGTGTGATGGTGAGCAATCAGTGTGTATAGGAGACAAGTAACATGATAGAACCCGATGGAATGAAGTGTATAATGAGTGAAAAGGAGCACACTGAAATAGTTTGTGGAGAGGATGAATGGAGGAGAGTTTAAGGAATCATCAAAAGTGAGGTTTTCAGGTGTAGTATTATACAGAACCTGACCTTAACTACTAAACCAATACTTTATGCCAAGGCATACAGACCTTGCATCATGCAGCTGACTGTGGAGATAAGGACGTAGCTGGTTGTAGGAAACACGTCTGTTGAGTTTTTTGCCATTCTTCACAGTCTCTAAGGCCACTCGCTGATTACAGTCTATGTCCAGGATTCTGAGAATGAAAATGAGACAACATGAATGTGGTAAAAAAATTAAACGTTTTTCAAATATGTTCCGACGAGGGCTCAAACCCACGTCAATAGGTACAACGTACAGCCAATCAAACCATTACACCAAACTGATAAAATCTTATGAATCACCTAAAATTAGAAGTAATTTCCTGGATGAACACTTACTTGTATGGACCAGTCCACTTCGGTTCCATCTTCCCACCCTTCCGTGACTCGTTCCGAAGATTACTTTGGAGAACATGCATCCCAACACTAAGGTCATATATCTTGCTTCCCTTCTTCTTTCTTCGGTTATAATCAGCCGTCTGTTTTTCTTGTGCAACATTAACTTTCTCTTCACGCTACAAAGAGAAAATATAAAACGAGGAAAATATAATATTTTGATTAAAAATGTTACAGACAATAGGTTTCATGGGAAAACAGGTAATGATTTAATACCTTGATGTGTACTTCTTGACGCTTCTGGTCTTGATGCTGCACAAACAATGAAACCTCTTTAGCAGTGGGCAGACTAACCAAACCTTCAAGAGACTGAAATATGAAAATGAAATAGAAAAAATGAAGTAGAAATATCCATATGCTCATTAAATAGCAAAAGGATAATTTGTTCTTTTAAGGCTTGAAGGATCTCAAAATGAATGTAGCAGTACTCTACTTACACAGCTGGTGTCAGTGCTTTCATCTGCAGGGCTTAGGCCTTCTTCCTCCACCTCAAGCTCCATATCATCCTGAAAATCAAGCACCGATTACAAGGCGATTAACACAAAGCCTACATATAAAGCACTAAGTCTATTTTATTGGCTTTGAGCAGTGGGATTTTGGGATTTTATTTGGAAATATGGCAATATTTTGTTGGTATGTATGTTCTTTCTTGTATATCATCAATGTATATTGGCATGATTTGGACTTATAACATATTATAAGAGTGTTGTTCGCATCCCAAAACTCTGAAAGTTTGTTAATGAAGGCATAAGTTAAATGTTTATCTCAACATTTAACCATACAAGACACATCCTGTTAGTCTTTGCTTAGACGATATGAAATAGACTATTACATTACTGGCTTATGCCTCATATTAAATACTGCTACTTGCAGAAACACAAAGCCAAGATTGTTAAGCCTTATTTATCAGAATCTATAACTGATACAAATGAGAAAGCAGGTTACCTGATCGATTGGTCTATGCTGACGACCAAACATCAAATGGTATGGTGTGAAGCCTGTGCTCTTCTGTTTTTGAGTGCGCATGCTGTAGGCAACTTCCTCGAGGTAGTCTGGCCAGTCACTCATCTTGGTGTTGCACAGTTTAGCAAGCCTGGTCTTCAGTGTCCTGTTGGTCCTTTCCGCCAATCCGTTCGTCTGCGGATGATACGCTGATGTGACACTCCTCTTGATGCCGTAGGCCTTGCAAAGTTCATCATTAACCTGAAATATTAAACAAAAAGTTAGTTCATCAATCAAAGAAGTAGACACAGTGATAATATAATTCTCCACCATGACAAGTGTCTTATTTTAGTTACCTCCCATTTGAGGGGGATATAACAAAGATGGCTTGCTGCATCTCAATTTTTTAGCATCATATTGGCTCTTCTAGTAATTGAGCTAGCAAAATTATAAACCTACCCAAATACATAGAAACAAAACTCCTTCAGTAATGTTATGATACACATTTCCTTTTTCTAAACGTCACTACTAAACAAGTGAAAGATACAACAGCAGCACAGCTTACCGATGCACAAAACTCACGTCCCTGGTCTGACAGTATCCTCCCAGGTTTGCCCCACCTAAAGAAAAATACAAATGGTTAAACACATACTGTAGATATATAGACACACCTCTAACTCTCATACTGCAATATATACAGATTACGAGTACCCAAGTCTCTATAATTTCATACCAATTATCTACAACAGGAAATAATAAAATTTAATTTTCAAAAATTTACCTGTGAATAAAGGACCGTATGCACTTTGACACCCCAAAAGCACTCTTATCTCTTAGAGGGAAGAAATCCACAAACTTGGTGTAGAAGTCCACAAACGTGCATGCATACCTGAACCCTTCATCACTAACAGGCAGTGGACCTAGATAATTTTAAATGATCAAAAGCAAGTACAATACACATCAAGACAAAGCATCAAGAACCAGCAAAGCATCAAGAACTAGCAAAGCATAAAGCATAGATTTTGCAGGCACATTCTTGAGAAAGTTTTTTTTAAATTAACATGCACAGAAGTTTGGATTTTTTCATGCATATCTATCTCAAACCCTTTGCAAGAAAGAGCACAATACGAGCAAAATAATATACAGTACATACAAGCACACAAAATCACCCTATTCTAGTATTTTTGTCTCATTCACAAATGCATATATGCATGACAGAGCATGCACCCAAGCACCACAGAACCAAGCCATGGGAAGTAAAGCTGAACTAAAAGTCAACATAGGCAGTTGCAAGTTGCATGAAAACTCAGTAATTGTTTGATTAAGAATACATAACTGGGTAATTATGACCTACAGCAAAGAAGCTCCTCAACCAACAAAGATGAAACAATGTTAATATATTACTCACCAATCAGGTCTACACCAAGTAACTCTAAGGGTTCCTTGACCTTAATGGGACGCATTTCTGGGGCCTGAATCTTCAGTGGTGTATACTTCTGGCACTGACTGCAAGTAGAAATCTGGGAAAAATGTTAAAATTACTGGAGAGCAATACAGCATTGGAATTAGAGAGTAATGCATTCAATATTGAATGAACACTTTACTAGAATCCCACTCAATACATATACACTTATCAATGTATTTGTGTCATGTTATGGTCTACGCAAGAAACACACACACGTACATGTGTATAGCCTAACCACATACATAATGCTGGATGTCCTATGTCATGTTCCTCCAATAGTACACCTTGGAGATCTTCTCATATGTAGCATTCCAGCCACTGTGCCCTCCAACAGGACTGCTATGGTACAAATTGAAGATTATGGGCAGGTCGTTAAAATTCCTCAGTACCTTCCTTCTACTTGCTGCAGCTTGTATGATATAAAGCGTCTTGTCTGAAAGTATAATAATGAAAGTAAAACATATGTAAGTTAAGAAATTCCACGTAAAATACATATCACACTAAGTACACATACAAGATTCTCATAATGTTCTTTGGTATTATTATAGAAGGACTGTGTTCTTGGCTAGGGCCGCGCAGTGTTACCACATTCGACTAGGTCTCGGGAATTTGCCCCAGTCACTTTATGATAGTTTACACAGGTTATATCCCGGTAGTTTGCCCAGGTTAGGTCCCGGTAGTCTACTGTGGTCTAGGTTAAGTTAGTTTAGGTCAGATTAATTTCTAAATTATGTTTGTAAAACGGGGCATCTCCGAGAGAAACCCCATAAATGAAAAATGTCTTAGAATGGTCCAAAATAGTGGGTAATGATATTAAAATATACAATATAGTGAACCCAGTACTTTTACTTTTTATAAACATACGGTACCAATTTAATAAATGCAGTTCCCTACCACTAAGAAACAGGATTTAATACATTACAGAATTAAAGAAGCTTCTATCATTTAATTTTCTCATAAACATTAAGTTATGTTTCCGTAGGTATAAACTTATTTCAATTTATCTCAATTATCCATCTGGGTGAAAAAGTCCATTATCTGTGTACCATTCATACCTACTGTATATACCACCTACGAGGGTGAGACAAAAAAACGAGGAGATGGGAGAGAAATTTCTCTATACGGTACATTACTTGACTGTCTAGTTTCAACACCACAATCTAGAGATGTCGGAGAGGGCAGCTCCTACAAAATAATATAAAATTTGGCTGTCCATGTGATAAGTAGATATTTAATTACCATACCTAAAGTAAATAAATATATAAATAAATAAAATATAAGAGAATAAAACAACAGTACAAACACTGATTGGGTTTAACCCTAGAGGTTTGTCAATTTCATAAAAAAAACTGCTGATAGGTTGCTCCCAAAACAGGTACCGGTAAATCTTGCGATTATCTGCGTCCTCGATTTTCACACTTTCTGGGAAACAAAATTGCCAGTTTCTTTTCCTTTTTTATTTTGTAGACTGTTTTCTTTTGTGGAAATATGTAAAACGAATGATTATTATTTGTATGTATTTACTTTTATATTTTTTACATTGAAACAGGAGTGCAGCTTTCCTAGCGGCTTCCCGACTCTGCATGCATTGTTGCCAGATACAGGGATACTTCCAAGTTTTAGGCTAATTTTGTCCACACTTGGGAAATCGTAGGAAAAATGTACAATAAGTAGTCCAATTGGGCGGGAAACTCAATACAGTAATATTAAAATAATTCCACTGAGTATTGATAAGGGAAACCGAATCCTACCTAACCTAACCAATAGTTCGTCGGTGCAGATAATCGCAATATTAGCTCAGGTACCTAATGTATAATAGATTATAAAATAACTTGCCTGCTTCATTCCATTCAAATGATGAACGCCTCCAAATACGCTTCCTCTCGGCATTCGTGATTCCATCAACATGTTGTTTTGTCTGCTGGTAAAATATCACCCTCTCATGTAACACATCATCTTCAGCAAACCTCTTCCTGCAGGCCAGGATATATTCTTCCACAGAGTTGTTTGATCTGTTAAATAAATAGTTCATAACATTCAGACATTTACAGTATTTATCAGCTGCCATAGGTACATCATAAATATCCCAGGTAGAAATTAAGGATTTAGGTTAGAGGCTATGTACTGTATATGTAACTTTCTAAAGAACTGGTTGCTGAAAAAATGAGAGAGAATAGTCAGGAGTAATGTTGCAAAAAAAGAATCTCAAACCTGCCATATATATATATATATATATATATATATAACTTCTTTGTCTAATAATACAGTACAATATCTTAAACAGTATATAACAGATAAATTATTTCCAAATCTGCTTAGTGTGATCACCTATTCACATTTTACAGCTTTCCATGTTTATGCAATACATAGTAGAAGCTTCCCAGGTTAAGGTTTATAATTATAACGGTATCACTATAGGCAAGCAGATTCATATGAGGTTCTATAAGCTTCCTACTGCCTAACCGCTCGTAGCTAAATTTATCATTAAGACACTTATTACACTAAAGCAATATTTGCTGCTTAACATGACTTTTAACTTACAGGTATAAAGTAACAAGCCACCACACCGGATTATTATAGAATCTTATATTATTAAAACTTTCCCAACTTGGAATCTTTCAATGTATCTGCCTACCATGCGGTGCTCAAGTTAGTTATCTCATAAAACACATAACGGATTACTCATACCATAGACTTAATATATGAAAATAAATAGCTTACTTACGTCAAAGCCATGATGATGAAGTAGTAGTAGTTACTTCACTCACTGTTAGAGAACGAGCAACAAAAGTACAAAAGATCGGAGCAACAGGGACTCGAGTGTAAAACTGTGCGCGAGTGTATCAGTGTAACAATCACTGTAATACTTTTGGTTTTGGGAGATAACCTTTTCAACGGCCCCCCTGTCGTCCTCTTTCTTCTCTGTGTTGGTTAGAAATTTCTCCTGATTCTAATTTTCTTCTTTGTTTTCTCTCATTATCCACATATCATACAACATTTCTTTATATTTTCTGTCTCTTCTTGGCTGTCTAGCTCAAACAAAGCTTTTCCAATTATTCTGTCGTTATCTTCAAAGAAGTGTAAATGTTTGCTAAATTGGCAACGCTGCTCTCTTGCCATCGTGACTCGTGCGCCTGGCACCTTCAACCCCCACGCATGCGCAGTTGATACGTTCCAGTGGCATTCCACTTTCTACTGCTACAACGGCACTTACTCATTCAGTTTGTGAAACATGGATATATATTTAATCTCCATTAATTTTACAATCAATGCATTCAACCACTTTAATCCATTGTTGTCAAGTAACATAAAATACATTTAATCAAAATATAACGTGGAAAAAATACTTTTGTAATACAAGTTTAGCAAATTGACTAGGTTTTCTGTCCAGTATGTTCCTACTTCCCACATTTCCATTCGATAATCATTGGTGAATTATAACCTCAGGAATTTCGGTCCTGACGTGACTGGGTTCGATCTCTGGTCATTCCTTCCTGAAGCATATCAATCATACTATGATTGTAAAGTGTAACGGATTTGTTTCCTCCATTAGTGTGAAGAAGTTAAATGTATTTTTTAACTATTTAATGTGAATAATAATTCACATAAGCGTGGATGTTCGTCACTTCAACGATTAATGTCAATGTGATACTCCTTAGTATTATTAGTTTCAGTAACCCATTCTGGGGTAACATTGCCAAGCAAAACTATCATCATAACTCTCACACCAGTGCCACTAAAATACAAAAATTAAACACAAAATTAAAATTTCTTGCGTAAATCATAATTGTATATATTGTAACACTGGGAACACTGTTATCTTTGACTGTCCTCAAACATAGTAAATTCAAAATTTTGGTTTTTGCCTTACGATTATTATAACCATAGCAAGTTTCATATTTACAATACTTACCCTCTAGAATTTTCCAGTGATGCTGGGGATGACGAGGGAGTCGTTCATGGTGATGCTAGCGGTTGGGGTGAGTCTCTGTTGCAGCCTACCTTTTCATCTTGAGGGGTCATTCAACACATATATGAATTTGAAGACCAATAACACCTCGTGCGCCTCCTTGATAAACATCAAGGTCAGTATACGCCTAACAGTTATAGATAATTCATCACTACAATATCGAAGGTTGGGATGTGTGTACAGTACACCTGCCCACATATGAACCTGGGTCACCGGTGTTGGGTAGCTGAGGTTGGACAGTTGGTAACCCTGACAGGAGAGAGGTGATATTAAGATGAATGAGTTTTCAGCTAGAAAATTTACGATCAATACATATCGTATCTGTAGTATTAAACTCTGCCTTTTCTCTAGGCTTTATTCGTCACAAATCTTGTACAGTGATCCTACAAAAACAAAGAATAATATATCACAAATAGTGCAGGTAGAATAACTAGCATGAATGTATAAAAGTGAAAATATCTAAACAACCAATAACAAAGTATAAATGCATATAATAAATAATACAAACACAAACACAAGAATACACAGGAACTCGTTACCCTCAACTACATGACGAGATAAAACCTCTCACTCCTAATGCTGAGTGTGTACTGCCTCAACTACTGAATAGTACTGATTACTGAGGGAACTGGATAAGTTTCCTGGCTCCTTATCAAGGTGGGTCGACTCACCCACTTGAGTCATTGGCCGACTCCTCTTAACAATACGAAACAATACAAACATACAATACAAACATACAATACAATATTACAACAGTATCTATATTGCATATACTTAGGTAAGAGTACTTCCGAATTTCTCAAATGCAATGATTAAAGTCGATAGGTTAAAATCGGTATCCAACATCATCTTTATATCATAATAAAATATACCACATAAAAAAAAACACACACACACTCGTCATTCAACTTTTAAAATATTTCCAGAATTCCTTGAGACACATAGCTTACTAACTAAACCTCGTGTAGTCCATGCATTTTAGCACATCATTTATTCACCCATTCACAAGCATCTCGTTTTAAGTTCTAGATAAATATGAGTTACTGATTAACAACAATTCATATCGGTATACCAACTGATTCATTGTTAGGTATCAACATTAACATAATAGAAAATACCATGTGAGAAAAGTGCTATCACAAATTTTATGGAATTTTCTCACATTTATAAATTATGCGCTATATGCAAAAGTATTTTATCGTTTAATAAATGTGAAGCTTCGGCCAGGTTTGCTCGAACACATTTAAACCAGTAACAGATCGGGTCACCGAAGAAGAAAGAAAGAGAGAGGGGAGAGAGAACGGCTGAAAAATATTCGTATGAGTCAAGTCATGATGCAACAGCACGTCAGTAGCAACCAGCAGCATCATAAATATACTAAATGCTAATATATCGAAAAAAGTTACTACTACAAATAATAACGATCTATACATGATATTTACTCTGTAAACTCGTAAGATTATGGTTTGTTATCTGGCAACACGTGAAAGGAGAGATAGATTATTCTGTGTTAACATATATTGTTACATAAAAAATGTGACGCTGTAGCTTCATTTAAAAAATAACCCAACGATTGTAATAATTTCATCGGTAACTACGGAAATACTCTTAACTATGTATACTTATTATAGATACAGTACCGTATAAATAAAGTATTTTACATTAGTATTTTTAAAATAGATACACATTTCGCAGAAGTTATTGATAAAAATATTACGAACTGACAACCCATTCATTCGTCTTATTACCACCCGCCACTCCTGTCAGGGGTAGCCTAACAACTGCCCGACCTCAGCTGCCCAACACCGCTGTCCCAGGTTCATACGTCTGAAGCTGTTCAATAATAAAGTTTGTCTTTTGCATTTAGACTACAAACATCCATATATGGAGAAAATAGAATATCCACTTCCCAGAGGAATACTGGTAAAAAATTTCAACAAGGAACTTCATCTTCAAAGAAGTTATAATTATAAAGTATAATTTTAGAAGAGATACGAAGAAACACTTTCTCAATGAAAATAACTAACAGCATAAACTGTTCTTTGCAGGAAGAAACAGCTTGCACCTTTTCGTTGAAAGACTTAGTGTCTCTCAGCAAGTTATTGGAAAGGCTTGTTTCGCAGGAGATGCCAGAGTGCGACTTACTAGTGGCTTACGACTCAATCTTCAACTTACCAGAAGTCTTGCAAGACGTACTTCGCTTGCCCAATTCACGGAAGGTTAGAACATAATTCATACACGGTCACGTATTTACAGCCCATGCGTCTCTACATGTGTGTGCAATAAAAAAGAAAAAAATATATACATATATTTTTTAAAATCTTTATGTTGTTCAGCGACTTTAACATTGATATTAGTTTTCTGGTAAAGTTATTTCAATGTTATTTCAAGGTAGTTTTGACCAAGTGATGCCCGGTAGTTTGCCACGGTATTAACGATAATACATGCATTCCTATATCTTTACGGAATGGACAGTACCCGCTCAGCAGTAATTACATATCAAGTTATCTCTATTATGATAACAGATAAATTTCTATAGTGAACTTCCAACCGGTGAAAAAATAACTCGGAGGCTTTTTGGTAGCAGGAATAATCTGCTGAAGTAGGTTTTCTTTTTAAAATTTTGTATTAGTATTTGCAGAGCTTTCCCCCTAGTAATTTAGTGTAATGTTCCATATCCAAAACTTCCCCCTGGAGTTGCAAGCACTATGTAAGAGTGTACGTGAGATAGATTTGTGTGTGTGTGTGTGTTTTTTTTGTTGTTATATATACATGTTCCAACACTGGACATGGGCTTCATCAAGCCCGTTACCGTGGCCCAGGTCAACTGCTACACACACACACACACACACACACACACGTCACGACTTTTGAACTAGTACCCAGCCACAGAGGGAGGGAAGTGAGGGTAATTCCCAAATACTGCAGCTGTTATGGTACCAGCGAGGGTTATTTACGACGTTCGGTGGCCTTATAGTTAGTGCCTGAGACTCAAATCGGAAGAGTAAATATTCTCAGGCCCTCACCTAGGAGGAATCGGTCTCCCGACCTATAGGTTACGACTTACGAGTCCAGAGCCCTAACCTCTCGGCCACCTCCCCTCACGCATGTGCATTAAATACGTTTGCATATGCTATAATACTGTATGGAGAGCTCATATTTACTTAATTTAAGTGTATATGCATATGGCAGACCATGCTTATGTCCATATCAGTGAATGTGGGTGTTGGAATGACACTGAGAGTGTGTAAATAATCAATGACGGGTGCATTGGACTGCGTGTATTTGTGTGTGCGTGTGTATATAAACATTTAGGCAATTTGGTAACATGTACAGTCGGCGGCAAAAGTCGTGTCGCCAACCTCAACGCTTCATGAAAAATAATAATTATAAAGGTTAATAATAATAAAAAAAACACATTCAACGATACAGAATTTCAATATCTAGGGAGCCAATTGATAAACTCTTCTGATTTTTCAGTTTTCGAGCCAATAAAGCTTATATTTCAATAATGTACGTTATAACTTTGCAGATGTGGCAACAGGACTTTTGCCGCCGATTGTACACTCGCAATTTCTAATCTCTGGCTCACCTGGATCGAAGCCCGAGATCTGGAGCAGACGGGTTCTTGACGAAAGCCTACCCAAAACCACCATTTATTCGAAATGTATGTGGCCTCATGATGGTTTGGAAGGGCTATCGTCCAGATCTTCAGATCTCGGGCTTCGACTCAGGTGGGCTAGAGATTGTGGATTGTAAGTGTACAGTTGGCTCCACTTCCGCGTTTTCCGCTTAGCGGTGCCAATGTTGAGCCTTCCAGGAATTCGAATCTCAAACCAAGAGTGATCATGATGAGAACCCCTCACAACCTAGTCAGACGGAAAGAGTGGTAGGGTTGGGTAGAGGGGGAAAGCTTTATCGGTGATCGAGTAGTATTATTGGAGAGGGAGAAAACTGTTTCAGAACTATCATCTGGCCTATCGATATCCAGATATAATGCTACATTTCAAGGGATTTGCTCTTTTATGCAAAATGAATACATACTTTATTACAATCCATAAAATATGGCTGGGCTTTTTATATTACCTTGATAAAGTCATCCGACATTGATGGCTACACCGTACCCCAACGTAGAAGAGGCTCAAGAGCTAGGGAGAAACCACGAATAAGAGAAAAAAAGCTTTATTATTTAACATCTCATGTGCACAGTTTCAAAGCTTTACTTTAAATATTTTTGTGCCCACCGTCCGCCGAAAGAATTGCTTTCAATTGTGCGTGGGAGGATTCCAAGATTGATTGATATTAGGCGCCGCAACAGCGAGGTCATATGGCGCCGAAGAAAGAAGGTACGGTATTGAGAGGTGGGTCAGTAAGTGCAAAAGGTAACAGAAGATAAAAAGGGACAATTGGAGAAGTGAAAGCCCCTTTTAGTCGCCTTTTACAACAAGAAGAGATACTGCGGAGGTATTCGTAGCCCTCTACCCCAGGGGGGTGATTGATTGATTGATTGATATTAGGCTTCGCAACAGCGAGTTCATATAGCGATAGGTGGTGATAGAGATATGGAACAGCAATTTCATTCACCCAGTGTTAAGAGAACTCAATCGTTACAATAGTGATGAATAGTGTTGTGTAAATCCATTGGCCAGATAAAAACCCTTTCAAGAATACAGCAGTAGAGATGAAGTATAAACTAGTGCATTTGTCGCGGCTTCTAGCCGCTTAAATTGTATTTATTGGTTGTGAAACCAGCACAGCTGGATTGCTATAGAATAGGCCCCTTCACAAGCCCAGGCCCCGTATAGGCATAATCTGGGTTGGAAGGGTCAATTCCGTGACGTTCATCAGAAGTAAATAAAATTCAAATCTGGCGCTGTACTGATAGTGGAGCCACCTGGTGGTGGCGCGGTGAGGTATTAAGCCCCTCCTCCGCTGAATACCGCTCGCTCACTCCAATGAGAAAGAAGTGAGTGCCTGCCGCATCGGGAGGTGGGTGGGACAGTAAAAGCTGTGCTGGTTTCACAACCAATAAATACAATTTAAGCGGCTAGAAGCCGCGACAAATGCACTATTATTGGTATAGTGAAACCAGCACAGCTGGATTGCTATGCATGCGATGCGGTAGGTGGGAGGTGAGGTGGAGGCAATCACGTGCTAGTTAAGAGTGGTTGAGAGCGGAGGGCAGGAAAGGTAACCGAGCCCGGTGAGGCAGAAGCTAACGCCCCTCCCGACACTGGCTAGGTGAGTAGCCGTGGTGGGGCAGAAGTAGCTTATACCATATAACCGTAGACCATTCTGTTATAGACCAGAATTGTTACACATAAAGTCTTTAAAGGCAGACTCGAGGGTTCGGGTCTAGGAGAGGAGGGGGGAGGTGCCCATGGCAAACCCCCCCCCCCCCTTTATTCAAGTCTTCTGAGTTAGGGCTATGGCCCTCGCTCAGGTAATGTGATCCCGAGGGGATGAAGGAGGACACTAGGATCCAGATATCCTGTGTAATAATATCTCCTGTCACTCATCATAGTAAAGTAATTGTTTGGAAAATGAATACACAAGAATTCCGTAACAATGTAATTTATTTTTGTCTCCCTCACCATATGTACACGTAAAGAATGGGGATGAGCATGAAGTTGTACAAGATGTGGATGAGGTATGGGATGATGTGACGGGACTTAAATCACCCGACCTTTTCTCTTCGGGCGGCCCCTCCCCCCCATGTGTCTCCTGCGGGGACCCTGGGGAATAGAAGGTGGAGTACCCATAGCCACACAGGGGGTAGGGGAGAGCGAGTGGAACAGGTACCTCGTCCTGAAGGAGGAAGTGGACGCCCAGCCCCCCAAATCCCTGACCCTCTCCACCGAGTGAGTCCTGAGGAAGGCGAGGGAGGCGGCCACGCCCCTAACGCTGTGAGCCCTCGGGGCGTGTCCGGGATCCCCGTTCTCTATCACTCGGCAGAGAAGGCGAGCGATTGACCTAGGGAAGAGAGGGTTACCGGACCTAGAGTTGTAGAAGAGGTGGTCCGGAGAAGCCCCTCTCGTCGCCTCCACGTATGCTACAAAGGCGTGGACTGGGCAGAGGGGGTGGAAATTTCCATCCCTCAGGAACGAGGGTACTGCGAGAGGGCCAATTCTGTCGTCAGCCTGCTCGTTCTTAGCTAGAAAAGCAGGAGAGGGGGAAATGGTTAAGGAAGTAAGGTTAGGGGTTACTGAAGAAAAGGCTGTGTGACGGGACAGGGCTGCCAACTGAGAAGCCCTGTAACCTGTAGCTAAGGCGAGCAGGAAGAGAGCTTTCTGGAGGAGGTGACAAACCTCCAGAGGGACCCCCTCGAAGGTCAGGTAGGAAAGGACGCGATGAAGGGACCAGGAGGGTGTCTGGGCCCGGTGAGGTGCGGTCCCCGCCCGAATCCCCATCCTCAGGAGAGAGAGAGGCCTCTCCGAAATCTTAATGTTAAAACCCAGGAGGAGGGGATCAGACAGGGCTGCGTGATGCGCAAGCACCGTCGCCGGGGCCCTGTTGGTGGAATCGGCGAGCCACGTGAGGAATTCCAGGACTGTGTCCTCCGAGATGACCCTGGAGGGGTGTCTTCGCAAGAAGTCCTGGAATCTTTTCCAGCACGATTCGTATTGTCGCACCGACGACTGACGATGAGCCCTCAACATCTTGTCCACTGTTTCCTTAGTGAACCTTTTGCTGAGGACTCCCCGTAGAAACTCCAAGCGTGTAGTTTCAGTGACGCTTGGAGTGGTGCAGACAGGGTGCTGGAGAGGCACGCCGATCCCAACTGAAGGGGATGAGGGCACCACCGGGACAACTCTCCGAACCACGGCTGTGCTGGCCAGAGGGGGGCTATGAGGAGAACCCACCCCCTGAACGTGCGCAGCTTGAGGATCGCCTTCAGGAGGACTGAAGTGGCTGGGGGTGGGAAGAGGTAGAGATGACCCCACCTGTTCCAGTCCTCCGTGAAGGCGTCCGGGCCTCCCGCCTCTGTTCTGGATGAGAATGTCAGGAACAGAGGGAGTAGGGCCGTGGATGGGGAGACGAATAGGTCCACCTCCGGTGTCCCGTAGCGAAGGCAGAGAGACTCGAACACAAGGGGACGCAGTTGCCACTCGACTGACGTCCCCCTGAACCTGGATAGGGCGTCCGCCCAATCGTTCTCCCGCCCTGGCACGTAGCGGGCCGAGAGGTGAATGTCCCTCTTGGCCGCTATTGCGAAAATCTGTTCTGACAGGGACAGGAGAATTTCCGACCGTGCGGTGCCCTGTTTCTGTAGGCACTGCATGGCCGCAACGTTGTCCATATCGAAGCGGACGCCTATCCTGGCAAACTGAGGGTGTCTGTTGAGCCATTCCTTCGCTACCATCAACTCCCGGGCGTTGATGTGCAGTAGCCTTTCCCCTTCCTTCCATCCCCCGCACCGTTGATGTCCCAGGCAAGACTGGTATCCCCAGCCTACGTCTGATGCGTCTGTCGCCACCGTGATCCCCGGGGGAGGGAACACCCAGGGGACCCGCTGATGCAGGGCACCGGGACGTAGCCAGGGGCGAAGGAGGCGGTGGAGAGAGGGGGACACTTGCCTGGGAAGGTCCCTGTGTGCGGGGGACAGGTGGAGGTTTACCTCCCGCGTCAGCCTCCTGTGTTTCAATCGTCCCAGGGGCATTGCAGGGGCCGCGAAATTTAGGGACCCGAGCAATGATTCCCACTGGCGGCGAGAGAAAGTACGGGAAAAATGCGCCTGGCGGACGTGGCGGAGGGTCCGGCGGGCGTTGTCTGGAGCGAGAGAGAGGTTGGCCGAAAGAGAGTCCCACTCTATTCCTAGCCAACACAGCTTGCGAGTGGGGGTGAGAGAGGACTTGGGGATGTTCAACAGGAACCCCATTTCCTCTAGCACTCCCCTCGCTACCCGGACGTTGTTTGCTACCTGCTCCTTGGAAGGGGCGTGAAGCAACCAATCGTCCAGGTACATGAGGGTGGGAACACCCGCCTCTGCCAGACGGGATGCCACCACCCTCACGAGTTTTGTGAAGACTCGCGGAGCTAGAGAAAGACCGAAAGGGAGCCTGGTAAACTGGAACGTCTCGGTCCCCACCTGGAAGGCCAGAAAACGGCGAAACCTGGGGTGGATCGGGACGTGCCAGTACGCATCCTTGAGATCCAGGGATGCTAACCAGTCTCCCTTCCTCAGAACTGTGCGGACCTGAGCAACCGAAACCATCCTGAAATGTAAAGTTTTCACGAATTTGTTTAGCTTGCTCAGGTCCATCACCAATCTCGTTTTTCCCTGGTCCTTTTTGGGGACCGTGAATAAACGAGAAAGAAAGACCCTTCCCGTCTCCCGCTCCACTACCCCTTTTTCCCGCATTTCTAGCACATGCGGGACGACCGAAAGTGACACTTTGGTTGAGGCAGGAGGTAGACGTAGTGGCTGTAACGGGAAGAGACAGGTGTCAGTGAGAGTACCGTTAATCCTAATCCTCCGGGGCCCGAGGGACCCGGGGTGGTTGGAGGGTAAATGACGGGAGAGGCAGAGATTTTGACCGCAAGGGAAAATCTGATTTTGACCTAACGGTAACCCAAGGACGGGATTAGGCATAATTCATATGTCAGAATAGGAAAGATGACAGTTACTCACCGGAACAGTAATCCAGGGCCATGACAGGCCCTGGCGAATTATCCTTGCTGCCCAGCCGTGGGTGGGCCAGGCTGCTGACCACCCTGTGAGGCAGCCCAGAGTGGGACCCTCAAGTGGAGCGGTCCTTCTGGGAGGGGTGGTTGAAGGAGGACTTGGGCTTGGAGTAGGGCTTGGAGCCCTGTCCCCTTCCCCGAAACGGCTGCTGGCCCCTCTGGGAGGGCCTGTTGTGTGCTCTCGGGGGAGTGGGATAGGAGGGCCTCGGTAGCCTGGAGGGCTGGGAGGGCCTCCGGGGCTGGTAGGCTGGTCTGGCTGGCTGTGGGGCACGTGGCCTATGGACAAACAGAATGATTAGGAACCAAAGTAGACCCGAAAATCCTTTCATTTCACCCCGTGACAACTCGGGTAAGACGAACACGAGAGGTACTTACTTGGAGGTGGAGGGTTTTGGTAAATTGATTACCGCTGGGAGGGAGGCGAAGATTGTGTCTGTCGCTGGTTGGTCAAAGAGGGCAGGGGACAAGGGCGCAGCTCGCACCACTCCCCTCTGTGCCATCTCCGGCGCAGATTTAGCCGCCGCCTGGCGGGCTGCCAGTCTCGCCTCGGCGAACGCCTTCGCCTCCTCCCGCATGAAGTGGGTCGCCATCGCCGCCACGCCCTCCATCACGGTGGCCATGGAAGAGAGGGTGTCACTGTAAGGGGTAAACAAGGAAAAAACCGAGCGAACCCGGGGATAAGTACCCGGGAGTAACAGAGAGACCCTCTACCCAGTATCCCTAATAAACATGACACACGAGTAAGGTACTCACGCTAGCTGTACACCCGACATCTCATGGTAGGAGTTGGTTAGGGCGTTGAGGCAGTCCCTTATCAACGAGGCGGCTGCCCCCGTGGAGATGGTGTGGGCCAACTCTAGACGGGTAGCAGACTCCGCCTGTCGCAACTTGCCATCGGGCTCCTTCAGCTGATAGGGGACCGGGGGCTCCTTCTCCATCTTCCACAGGCACTCCCTCAAGCCCGGGGGGGCCCGGGAATGAGGGAGGATGACGGGGAAAGACGGAGGAGGGGGCTTCCTGGGCGCGTTGTTTCTCTGGTGGTCCAGGGACTTAAGGAGAAGGGCTGGAATGTCCAGGTCCCCTTCGCCCTTATCCGCCGGGAAGTACGCGTCCGGGGAAAGGAGGAGAGCCGTGTTACCGTGGGAGCGGTCAATCCTCCAAGCCCCGGACAAGTGTAGCTGGCTGTAATCCACCAGAAAACCCATCGCGTCCAGAGTCGCCGCAGAGGACACCCTAGATGAAGTGGGTACGGGCGCTGAGATAGGACGGACCTTGTAGAAGGGAATAGCCTCGCCCTTCTCATCCGCCCCCCACTTCACCAGGACGTCATCCCTCCGGATCCACACGTCTGGTTGAGCCGTGTCCGGAGACCAAGCCACCAGTCTGCCCTCCTCCGAAGAGTGGGTCCAGGTAGGAGGGAGAAGAGACCAAGAGTAGGGAAGGTATCCGTCTCCCGAAGGAGGGGGTGACGGGGACGGAGGTGCGGAGGTAACCAACTCCTCAGCTACGTCCCCCGACGGAGACTCGAGTCCCGGGGAAACGGGAGGCACGAAAAGGACTCCCACATCCCCGGGAGGACTCGCGCCCTCGACGGGAGCAGCAGCGGGAGGCGGGGGAAAAAGAGCGGGTTCCGTAGCGACAGCCGGAGGCTGCGCGACGGATGCCCCAGGAAAAGCGTGAGGAATAAGGGCGTGGAAGATCTTAACTATCTTCCAAGACGAGGGGCTATCCCCTCCCCGCTTACCCTTGCGGGATTTGCGGGCGGGCGAAGGAGAGCTCCCCGACGACGAAGAAGAGGAAGAGGACGACGAAGAAGAGGAGGAAGGAGAACGGCGACGAGCACGGGACTTCCTGGAGTGGCGGGACCTCTTAGCTGAACGCTTGCGTCCTCTAGAGAGGCCTGAGGAGCCAGCTCTAGCAGGAGGCGAAGCTGGGGGTTCCCTGCTGGGCCCTTGTACCGATGAGGTAGTCGGGAGAACCAGCGCGACAGACTCGCTCGTTTCCCGGGGGGCTAATCCCCGAGAAGGAGTCGTAGTACCGTCTAGGGAAGGAGGCTCAATCTCTCGGGCCTCAGGAGGTTCTAGCCCCTGAGACTCCGAGAGACAGGAAGAAGGGTAACGGGTCCTGAATAAACCCAGGTCCGCTCCCAAAATCGGGTCCACCCACGCCAAAGAAGAACCGTCTCGTTTGTGGGCCATTCTCCTAGCCCTCGTCCACGCCATACGAAGAGAAGCAAGGGCAGGGAGCTTGGAGCGGGCAGAAGGGGAGGTAACCCGACACAACTCAGCCCAGGGGCGGCACACACCACACGCCAAAGGGTCGTAACCCAAGGGAGTGAAGCAGGGTGCGTGAGGCGAACAGTGCAGGTGTCCGTCAGGCGAGACCCGCACGGTACATCCTGAAGCAGCACAAAGGGCACGAGTAGGCTGAGGGAGAAAAGAATACACAAACATGGGTTAACACGTGCAAACACTGGAACACAGAAGACACGAAACCCATCCTCCCCGAAGGAAAGAAGCGCGGGACACGCCCGCTGTACCTGGGGACCAGGACACGATCCCCCACACTCGTGCAGCCGCCCAGGGAAAAACCCCGTAAAACCAAAACAGCCCGCCACATGGAGCGGGTAAATAAGGGCCCCCCGGACAGAATGATCCAGAAGGAGGGGTAGGAGGGGACCCGATAGCCTGAGAAGAAACACTCCAGGCTGAAAATAATGGAAAAACCCCAAAAATAAAATAAAAAACCCCCGCCCGGGAGAGGAAGAGAGAACCAGGGCACAATTCTCACTCCCCCTTACCGAGAGGGGACACATAATAATCGGGGAAGGCAAGAGGAAGGGCTGCAAAGACCCCATGTGCTCACCACGTGGGGCGGTGAAGTCCCACGTGGCGCCCACTAACCTCGCTAAAAACCCCAGAAACCCCGATAAAATACACACGAAGCATGTACTAGTGGCAAGAGGAAAGGTGAAAGGGGGGGAAAGACGGAGAAAAACTCCGAAAAAAGGGGCTGACAAGCCCCCCTTCGCTAAGGAAAAGAGAACTCAGTCCTAACGAAGAAAAAAACCCCATAAACACCTAAAACCCTCCTAGAAAACACACACGATACATCTGCAAAGCAGGCTAGCCACTAGAACACAAAAGAAAATATTAGCAGGAACACGTGATACAATACCATAGCGTAGCAGCGAGGAGCGTAGATGTTGACTGAGACGTGTTCCGCGACAGCGTGAGCGAGCGGTATTCAGCGGAGGAGGGGCTTAATACCTCACCGCGCCACCACCAGGTGGCTCCACTATCAGTACAGCGCCAGATTTGAATTTTATTTACTTCTGATGAACGTCACGGAATTGACCCTTCCAACCCAGATTATGCCTATACGGGGCCTGGGCTTGTGAAGGGGCCTATTCTATAGCAATCCAGCTGTGCTGGTTTCACTATACCAATAATGCACCGTGTAAATTGAGAACGCTCTTTACCCGATAACGTAAGACTCGCCTAAATATTCTACTGTCATGATCAGTTAGTTGTGATTGCTTGTGCCTCTCAATTATTGCAGTACAATGACGCGTTGCACATCTGGAATTGCCTGTGTAGTTGGAAACGCGTATCACGTTGGTTGTGTACTGGGAGACAGTCGTGGGCCAGTGCAGGATTAATAGAATACAATTAATTCTGGGCCAGTGGGGACCTCTCATTGTCTCTACGTCACTCTCCACCGCCCATGGCCAACAAAAACTAGTTGTCTTCCATCACGTTCCCAGCCTTAGTTATATATGCATTGCTCTCATATATTTCAATTGTGGAGGATTGTTTGTTCTTTCCAGGTATTGGAATTAATTAACAGGGTAATTATTATTATTATTTACCTTTTTACACATTATGTTTTCATGGATTTTTATATATAGTGCATATATTTTTTGGACATTTTTACCGAGGTAAAGTTGTAGATAATTTACTTGGTTTCATTTTGATTCCATAAAAAATAAACTATATCAATTGGGCCAAGTGCTACAGCGGCTTGGTGGGTCATGCCACGGCAAATAAGTTATACTCTTTTACTTATATATACTGGTAATTGTGTTAAAACCTCACTGCCAAACGTGCAAATAATAGTAGCTGTTGCCTACCATACTACGAGGTGCTTCGGTACATAAAGGATTCTCTGAAAAAAGAGAAAGTCCTTGGTGTTTGATTACATTATTAGTTCCGATATAATTGTTACTGATTATTTTTTCTGTTTTTGTCATTACGTTAGGTATTTTTCTGTTGACAAGTAAAATGCAATAAAATCCCCTACTTTGATTAGGCCTATACAGCCGTGCTTTAAAATATTTTCATTCGTCGTCATTTCCCGTTTACTGAAGCTGTCATAATTCTGCTTGACAACCCACAATGTGGAAGGAGGATGGCTGTGAGGAGAGAAGTTGGAGAGAGGTCGTCTTTCGTCAGAGAATGCAGGAGATCATAATATGGGAAGAAGTGGAGTAGAGAGTCACATTCTTCAATCCCAGACCTTCTTAATATTTTCAGGTATCATTTAGTGCAGTTATCTTGTATATATATATATATATATATATATATATATATATATATATATATATATATATATATATATATATATATATATATATATATATATATATATATATATATATATATATATATATATATATATATATATATATATATCTATGGAAATATATTTCATATGACTGAATTCTGGTGACGATGAGGCTGTAACCTTCTGCAAATTTTGATATCGCCAACTGCCACTTTGTGTGCTTAAACTGGCTGTCATTTCATGTTGCTTATAAATTAATAATATCTGTCTATTGCAATATCCTTTTTTTCGTTGTGTTCATATTTTTAAGAAGATCTGCTTCGTGTGTTTGGGATATACAGCGAAACGAAACTCAGCAACATTTCTAAACAAAATATATTATTTACCATATAACATAGTTTAATTCTATGTTCTTGTATTGTAATGTATAATAATGAGGGGAGAAAGGATAAAACCCTAATAACTTGACCAAACCCCTTCAGCATCAGTGCCCTCCTGTAATCTTTTCGGCATTGATGACACCAAGTTGTAAATGGTAGCTTGATTTCGGAGAAGTGTTTCCCATTCTAGCATGACATGCTGCACGACTTGGCCCCTATTCATCTCCTGGCCCTGCTTCCATGTGTTCACCATCAGACCCAAGCTGTTTTCAATGGTATTCACGTCGCATCTCTAAGAACTCAATAGCGGTTAATCACCAAACAATCTGCGAATGATACCTGCTGTATGGACAGGGAACCTGTCCTAGTTAAAAAGGAAAAAGTAAAGTACCATAACATTAAAATCACAAACGGAAAATTTGTTTATCGTTATCCTCATAAACATGTCCGCTGGCAGAATGTGCGTGTGTGTGTGTGAACCCGAACTTGTGATTGTGCCTGCTTCATTCCAATCAAATCCCCCTTCTTCTCTCTGGCCTCAACAGCACAGCTCCTCAACTTTATCAGGTTATGGTTGAAGGAAGTGTCTACCAACGATAAACCCTAGATACTGGATGGTCGGGAATCCATAGTGACATTTTGATCTCTTGAGGTTAAGTCCATGGGTCCTTGTTCTGTCAAAAACTGTTCTCAGTGTTGCATTATGTTGTGTCCAGTCTGTAGAATAACCAAATATGTTGTCAAAATAAAATGATACAAATGGGATGCCTTGTAGGACAATGCGCATCAGACGGATGTATGTAGCACAAGCAGTGACAAGTCCAAAAGGTAGTCTGCAAAATTCCATGAGTCCAAGATGAGTTGAAAAGGCAGTAAGTGGTTTTGCTCTCTCTGATAGGGGGATTTGATAGTAAGCCTTTACACAGATCTAATTCAGAAAAAAAAAACTAGCTCTAGAGAATTTGTACAAGTCTTCTTCAATACTGCAGCACGATTTAGCATGGAAGATCGTAACTGCATTAATTGTCTACAGTCTATAGCCATCCAATATGATCCATCAGATTTTCGCACCATCATAACTGGTGAACAATGAGGTGAGGATGAACTCCTAATGATACCTTGCTTGAAGAGAAGTTCTACTTCTTCGAAGGAGAGTTTGAGATGAATGGGGACTGAATAAACCTTAGCATGAATACGGCTGGTAGTAATGAGAACAATATCAGGTTCGATGGTTGAAGTACATCCAGGAATCTCTGAGAAGATATCATCATACTCACTGAGAAGTTCAAACAACATAGCTCGCTGCTTCTCTCCTAAGTTGGGATTAATCTGAGGTTGAACATCCATGACATCTTCTTGTCCATCTGGAGTCACTGGGAGATGTATATACTCATCTTCGGGGTCTTCAGAGCAAGACAAGGCTTCTCCAGTCGCATCCTCTTCCTGATCTGGGATTTCATTCGGACTTCTGCAAAGTTGACCTGCGAACGACGGATATATCCTTTCAGCAAATTTGCGTAATATATTCTTGGACCCTTGGGATGATCAATGAGATAATCCACTTTACCTCTTCTTTCTAAAACTTTGTAAGGACCTTGCCAAGCTACTAGTAGTTTGCTAGAATCGCTGGACAGTAACACTAGGACTTCGTCGCCTGGTTGGAATTTGCGATCTTGGGATTAAATGTCGAAATATCATTTATATCGAGACACACTCACCTCTGCGTTTTGAGCTGCAATCTTAGCAATTTCGGCCAGCTTATCCTGAAGTTCTATGACGTAACGAAAGGCAGATCGATCGTAGTCTTGTATGTTGTGGTCCTCCCATAGATCTCTTAGGACTGACAGTGGCCCTCGAACAGCTCTTCCATAGAGTAACTCAAAAGCGGAAAATCCAATACCGTCGCTTGGAATTTCTCTGAGGGCAAATAAGGTAAGGATTAGGTAACGGTGCAATTCTCGAGGTTTCTCAGTGCATAACTTACGAAGCGATGCTTTGAGAGGACCGTGGAACCTCTCAATGCGACCATTATCACTTGGATGGAAGGGAATGGTGAATGAAGGATTGATTCCAAGGAGTTTATGCAGTTCAGCCATCAGCTGCGATGTAAATTGTGTTCCTTGATCCGACAGTATCTCACGAGGGATGCCAACTCTAGAGAAGATGGAAAGGAGTGCTTCAGCTACAGAGATGGAATCAATATCCTTAAGAGGTATGGATTCAGGAAATCCTGTTGCATAGTCAATAAGTGTGAGAATGTAGCGATGATTTTCCGAAGATGATGGAGACAATGGTCCAACAAGGTCAATGGCTACTCTAGAAAATGGTTCTGTTATTACCGGAGGAGGGTGTAGGTCGAACTCTGATTTTAGAAGACATACATTGGCACACATCACAAGACCGAAAGAAGTCGCGTATGTCCATAACCATACCTGGCCAGAATAAATTATCAGATATCTTCATAACAGTCGTCCTATGAGAAAAGTGACCAGCCAAAGGATTCTCATGACCAACTGATAAAATAATAGGGCAGCAATCTTTGGGAACAACGAGGGTCGATTTACCAACCTTCACCTCATGCTTTGAAGAAAGACACTTCCGGTACAAAAGGCCATCGATGCGGCGGAACAGGTAGGAAGATCCATCTTTTGACTGCTCTTCTTCACACAAGTATACTTTCCATCTTACACCTGCAAGAGTGGGACACGATTCTTGGAGGTGCCTGAATTCTTCGGGTGTAACAGTCAAGGGTTGATACTCTGGGAGTACCAATGGGTGAACTCTCTTCATCCTGGTACTATGAGTCTGGACAGCATTGCATACGGCATCTGTAGGTGATGGATAACTTGTAGATATATCATTATTAAGTAAAGAGGAAGACTCATTGGAATAAGGAATAGGGTCCTTAGGGTCCCTAGCACCGGGAATATTCCCAATAAGGAGGCTCGAACGCTTCATGGGGGCTCTCACAGCATTAACCCAACCCTCATAGTATGGGCCGCGGATGAAACATCGAACCACAGGAAATTTGCCAACTCTTCCCAAGAACTCTTCAACAGAGACTGTAGGGAAAGAAGTTAGGTCCGCATCGGGTAGAGTTTCCTCTGAAACGATCACGCAGTTGCATCCAGTATCCCTAACGATAGTAGAGGTCCATGAACCCATTGGTAGTTCCAGCAACAATAAACTCAAGAGGGGTCCTATCACTCATACAGAATCCTACCTTGTACTGAGCCTCTGTCTCTGCTTTGAATGCACGAGGATTCTTAGGACAGCGAGCTCGAAGGTGGCCCTCTTCCCCACAGTTGAAACATTTTTTATTGGTATAGTGAAACCAGCACAGCTGGATTGCTATAGAATAGGCCCCTTCACAAGCCCAGGCCCCGTATAGGCATAATCTGGGTTGGAAGGGTCAATTCCGTGACGTTCATCAGAAGTAAATAAAATTCAAATCTGGCGCTGTACTGATAGTGGAGCCACCTGGTGGTGGCGCGGTGAGGTATTAAGCCCCTCCTCCGCTGAATACCGCTCGCTCACTCTGTCGCGGAACACGTCTCAGTCAACATCTACGCTCCTCGCTGCTACGCTATGGTATTGTGTCACGTGTTCCTGCTAATATTTTCTTTTGTGTTCTAGTGGCTAGCCTGCTTTGCAGATGTATCGTGTGTGTTTTCTAGGAGGGTTTTAGGTGTTTATGGGGGTTTTTTCTTCGTTAGGACTGAGTTCTCTTTTCCTTAGCGAAGGGGGGCTTTTCAGCCCCTTTTTTCGGAGTTTTTCTCTGTCTTTCCCCCCCTTTCACCTTTCCTCCTGCCACTAGTACATGCTTCGTGTGTATTTTATCGGGGTTTCTGGGGTTTTTAGCGAGGTTAGTGGGCGCCACGTGGGACTTCACTGCCCCACGTGGTGAGCACATGGGGTCTTTGCAGCCCTTCCTCTTGCCTTCCCCGATTATTATGTGTCCCCTCTCGGTAAGGGGGAGTGAGAATTGTGCCCTGGTTCTCTCTTCCTCTCCCGGGCGGGGGTTTTTTATTTTATTTTTGGGGTTTTTCCATTATTTTCAGCCTGGAGTGTTTCTTCTCAGGCTATCGGGTCCCCTCCTACCCCTCCTTCTGGATCATTCTGTCCGGGGGGCCCTTATTTACCCGCTCCATGTGGCGGGCTGTTTTGGTTTTACGGGGTTTTTCCCTGGGCGGCTGCGCGAGTGTGGGGGATCGTGTCCTGGTCCCCAGGTACAACGGGCGTGTCCCACGCTTCTTTCCTTCGGGGAGGATGGGTTTCGTGTCTTCTGTGTTCCAGTGTTTGCACGTGTTAACCCATGTTTGTGTATTCTTTTCTCCCTCAGCCTACTCGTGCCCTTTGTGCTGCTTCAGGATGTACCGTGCGGGTCTCGCCTGACGGACACCTGCACTGTTCGCCTCACGCACCCTGCTTCACTCCCTTGGGTTACGACCCTTTGGCGTGTGGTGTGTGCCGCCCATGGGCTGAGTTGTGTCGGGTTACCTCCCCTTCTGCCCGCTCCAAGCTCCCTGCCCTTGCTTCTCTTCGTATGGCGTGGACGAGGGCTAGGAGAATGGCCCACAAACGAGACGGTTCTTCTTTGGCGTGGGCGGACCCGATTTTGGGAGCGGACCTGGGTTTATTCAGGACCCGTTACCCTTCTTCCTGTCTCTCGGAGTCTCAGGGGCTAGAACCTCCTGAGGCCCGAGAGATTGAGCCTCCTTCCCTAGACGGTACTACGACTCCTTCTCGGGGCTTAGCCCCCCGGGAAACGAGCGAGTCTGTCGCGCTGGTTCTCCTGACTACCTCACCGGTACAAGGGCCCAGCAGGGAACCCCCAGCTTCGCCTCCTGCTAGAGCTGGCTCCTCAGGCCTCTCTAGAGGACGCAAGCGTTCAGCTAAGAGGTCCCGCCACTCCAGGAAGTCCCGTGCTCGTCGCCGTTCTCCTTCCTCCTCTTCTTCGTCGTCCTCTTCCTCTTCTTCGTCGTCGGGGAGCTCTCCTTCGCCTGCCCGCAAATCCCGCAAGGGTAAGCGGGGGGGGGACAGCCCCTCGTCGAGGAAGATAGTTAAGATCTTCCACGCCCTTATTCCTCACGCTTTTCCTATGGCGTCCGTCGCGCAGCCTCCGGCTGTCGCTACGGAACCCGCTCTTTTTCCCCCGCCTCCCGCTGCTGCTCCCGTCGAGGGCGCGAGTCCTCCCGGGGATGTGGGAGTCCTTTTCGTGCCTCCCGTTTCCCCGGGACTCGAGTCTCCGTCGGGGGACGTAGCTGAGGAGTTGGTTACCTCCGCACCTCCGTCCCCGTCACCCCCTCCTTCGGGAGACGGATACCTTCCTTACTCTTGGTCTCTTCTCCCTCCTACCTGGACCCACTCTTCGGAGGAGGGCAGACTGGTGGCTTGGTCTCCGGACACGGCTCAACCAGACGTGTGGATTCGGAGGGATGACGTCCTGGTGAAGTGGGGGGCGGATGAGAAGGGCGACCCTGGACGCGATGGGTTTTCTGGTGGAGTACAGCCAGCTACACTTGTCCGGGGCTTGGAGGATTGACCGCTCCCACGGTAACACGGCGCTCCTCCTTTCCCCGGACGCGTACTTCCCGGGGGATAAGGGCGAAGGGGACCTGGACATTCCAGCCCTTCTCCTTAAGTCCCTGGACCACCAGAGAAACAACGCGCCCAGGAAGCCCCCTCCTCCGTCTTTCCCCGTCATCCTCCCTCATTCCCGGGCCCCCCCGGGCTTGAGGGAGTGCCTGTGGAAGACGGAGAAGGAGCCCCCGGTCCCCTATCAGCTGAAGGAGCCCGATGGCAAGTTGCGACAGGCGGAGTCTGCTACCCGTCTAGAGTTGGCCCACACCATCTCCACGGGGGCAGCCGCCTCGTTGATAAGGGACTGCCTCAACGCCCTAACCAACTCCTACCACGAGATGTCGGGTGTACAGCTAGCGTGAGTACCTTACTCGTGTGTCATGTTTATTAGGGATACTGGGTAGAGGGTCTCTCTGTTACTCCCGGGTACTTATCCCCGGGTTCGCTCGGTTTTTTCCTTGTTTACCCCTTACAGTGACACCCTCTCTTCCATGGCCACCGTGATGGAGGGCGTGGCGGCGATGGCGACCCACTTCATGCGGGAGGAGGCGAAGGCGTTCGCCGAGGCGAGACTGGCAGCCCACCAGGCGGCGGCTAAATCTGCGCCGGAGATGGCACAGAGGGGAGTGGTGCGAGCTGCGCCCTTGTCCCCTGCCCTCTTTGACCAACCAGCGACAGACACAATCTTCGCCTCCCTCCCAGCGGTAATCAATTTACCAAAACCCTCCACCTCCATGTGCTAGAAATGCGGGAAAAAGGGGTAGTGGAGCGGGAGACGGGAAGGGTCTTTCTTTCTCGTTTATTCACGGTCCCCAAAAAGGACCAGGGAAAAACGAGATTGGTGATGGACCTGAGCAAGCTAAACAAATTCGTGAAAACTTTTCATTTCAGGATGGTTTCGGTTGCTCAGGTCCGCACAGTTCTGAGGAAGGGAGACTGGTTAGCATCCCTGGATCTCAAGGATGCGTACTGGCACGTCCCGATCCACCCCAGGTTTCGCCGTTTTCTGGCCTTCCAGGTGGGGACCGAGACGTTCCAGTTTACCAGGCTCCCTTTCGGTCTTTCTCTAGCTCCGCGAGTCTTCACAAAACTCGTGAGGGTGGTGGCATCCCGTCTGGCAGAGGCGGGTGTTCCCACCCTCATGTACCTGGACGATTGGTTGCTTCACGCCCCTTCCAAGGAGCAGGTAGCAAACAACGTCCGGGTAGCGAGGGGAGTGCTAGAGGAAATGGGGTTCCTGTTGAACATCCCCAAGTCCTCTCTCACCCCCACTCGCAAGCTGTGTTGGCTAGGAATAGAGTGGGACTCTCTTTCGGCCACCCTCTCTCTCGCTCCAGACAACGCCCGCCGGACCCTCCGCCACGTCCGCCAGGCGCATTTTTCCCGTACTTTCTCTCGCCGCCAGTGGGAATCATTGCTCGGGTCTCTAAATTTCGCGGCCCCTGCAATGCCCCTGGGACGATTGAAACACAGGAGGCTGACGCGGGAGGTAAACCTCCACCTGTCCCCCGCACACAGGGACCTTCCCAGGCAAGTGTCCCCCTCTCTCCACCGCCTCCTTCGCCCCTGGCTACGTCCCGGTGCCCTGCGTCAGCGGGTCCCCTGGGTGTTCCCTCCCCCGGGGATCACGGTGGCGACAGACGCATCGGACGTAGGCTGGGGATACCAGTCTTGCCTGGGACATCAACGGTGCGGGGGATGGAAGGAAGGGGAAAGGCTACTGCACATCAACGCCCGGGAGTTGATGGTAGCGAAGGAATGGCTCAACAGACACCCTCAGTTTGCCAGGATAGGCGTCCGCTTCGATATGGACAACGTTGCGGCCGTGCAGTGCCTACAGAAACAGGGCACCGCACGGTCGGAAATTCTCCTGTCCCTGTCAGAACAGATTTTCGCAATAGCGGCCAAGAGGGACATTCACCTCTCGGCCCGCTACGTGCCAGGGCGGGAGAACGATTGGGCGGACGCCCTATCCAGGTTCAGGGGGACGTCAGTCGAGTGGCAACTGCGTCCCCTTGTGTTCGAGTCTCTCTGCCTTCGCTACGGGACACCGGAGGTGGACCTATTCGCCTCCCCATCCACGGCCCTACTCCCTCTGTTCCTGACATTCTCATCCAGAACAGAGGCGGGAGGCCCGGACGCCTTCACGGAGGACTGGAACAGGTGGGGTCATCTCTACCTCTTCCCACCCCCAGCCACTTCAGTCCTCCTGAAGGCGATCCTCAAGCTGCGCACGTTCAGGGGGAGGGTTCTCCTCATAGCCCCCCTCTGGCCAGCACAGCCGTTGTTCGGAGAGTTGTCCCGGTGGTGCCCTCATCCCCTTCAGTTGGGATCGGCGTGCCTCTCCAGCACCCTGTCTGCACCACTCCAAGCGTCACTGAAACTACACGCTTGGAGTTTCTACGGGGAGTCCTCAGCAAAAGGTTCACTAAGGAGACAGTGGACAAGATGTTGAGGGCTCATCGTCAGTCGTCGGTGCGACAATACGAATCGTGCTGGAAAAGATTCCAGGACTTCTTGCGAAGACACCCCTCCAGGGTCATCTCGGAGGACACAGTCCTGGAATTCCTCACGTGGCTCGCCGATTCCACCAACAGGGCCCCGGCGACGGTGCTTGCGCATCACGCAGCCCTGTCTGATCCCCTCCTCCTGGGTTTTAACATTAAGGTTTCGGAGAGGCCTCTCTCTCTCCTGAGGATGGGGATTCGGGCGGGGACCGCACCTCACCGGGCCCAGACACCCTCCTGGTCCCTTCATCGCGTCCTTTCCTACCTGACCTTCGAGGGGGTCCCTCTGGAGGTTTGTCACCTCCTCCAGAAAGCTCTCTTCCTGCTCGCCTTAGCTACAGGTTACAGGGCTTCTCAGTTGGCAGCCCTGACCCGTCACACAGCCTTTTCTTCAGTAACCCCTAACCTTACTTCCTTAACCATTTCCCCCTCTCCTGCTTTTCTAGCTAAGAACGAGCAGGCTGACGACAGAATTGGCCCTCTCGCAGTACCCTCGTTCCTGAGGGATGGAAATTTCCACCCCCTCTGCCCAGTCCACGCCTTTGTAGCATACGTGGAGGCGACGAGAGGGGCTTCTCCAGACCACCTCTTCTACAACTCTAGGTCCGGTAACCCTCTCTTCCCTAGGTCAATCGCTCGCCTTCTCTGCCGAGTGATAGAGAACGGGGATCCCGGACACGCCCCGAGGGCTCACAGCGTTAGGGGCATGGCCGCCTCCCTCGCCTTCCTCAGGACTCACTCGGTGGAGAGGGTCAGGGATTTGGGGGGCTGGGCGTCCACTTCCTCCTTCAGGACGAGGTACCTGTTCCACTCGCTCTCCCCTACCCCCTGTGTGGCTATGGGTACTCCACCTTCTATTCCCCAGGGTCCCCGCAGGAGACACATGGGGGGGAGGGGCCGCCCGAAGAGAAAAGGTCGGGTGATTTAAGTCCCGTCACATCATCCCATACCTCATCCACATCTTGTACAACTTCATGCTCATCCCCATTCTTTACGTGTACATATGGTGAGGGAGACAAAAATAAATTACATTGTTACGGAATTCTTGTGTATTCATTTTCCAAACAATTACTTTACTATGATGAGTGACAGGAGATATTATTACACAGGATATCTGGATCCTAGTGTCCTCCTTCATCCCCTCGGGATCACATTACCTGAGCGAGGGCCATAGCCCTAACTCAGAAGACTTGAATAAAGGGGGAGGGAAGGGGGGGGGTTTGCCATGGGCACCTCCCCCCTCCTCTCCTAGACCCGAACCCTCGAGTCTGCCTTTAAAGACTTTATGTGTAACAATTCTGGTCTATAACAGAATGGTCTACGGTTATATGGTATAAGCTACTTCTGCCCCACCACGGCTACTCACCTAGCCAGTGTCGGGAGGGGCGTTAGCTTCTGCCTCACCGGGCTCGGTTACCTTTCCTGCCCTCCGCTCTCAACCACTCTTAACTAGCACGTGATTGCCTCCACCTCACCTCCCACCTACCGCATCGCATGCATAGCAATCCAGCTGTGCTGGTTTCACTATACCAATAATAGTGCATTTGTCGCGGCTTCTAGCCGCTTAAATTGTATTTATTGGTTGTGAAACCAGCACAGCTTTTACTGTCCCACCCACCTCCCGATGCGGCAGGCACTCACTTCTTTCTCATTGGAGTGAGCGAGCGGTATTCAGCGGAGGAGGGGCTTAATACCTCACCGCGCCACCACCAGGTGGCTCCACTATCAGTACAGCGCCAGATTTGAATTTTATTTACTTCTGATGAACGTCACGGAATTGACCCTTCCAACCCAGATTATGCCTATACGGGGCCTGGGCTTGTGAAGGGGCCTATTCTATAGCAATCCAGCTGTGCTGGTTTCACAACCAATAAATACAATTTAAGCGGCTAGAAGCCGCGACAAATGCACTAATTTGGGAAGTGTTATTCTTAGAGTGGGATGCAAACGACGTCAGGGAATCTTCTGACCTGGTTCCAGCATTAACTTGCTTCTTGCTGAAGTGTGTAGCCTTACTGGAGGCACTGCTAGAATGAACCTTCAGGTACGAGTTGTGAGCCGAGGCCCCTGCATCAGCTTTTTCTACAGCTGTTTTAAGGTCTGTCACTTGGTTTTCCTTGATAAAAAGATAAAAGGGAAGAGGGATGCAAGAAACTGATCAAGGATTATAAACTCACGTAGGGCTTGGAAGGACTGTGTGACCTATGAAGCCTCAAACAAGGAGTCAAACAATTGTTGAAGACGAGTAGAAAATTGTCTGTAATTCTCACCAACTCGAATCTTGTTGTTCCTGAAGTCCAGTTGGTACCGTTCAGGAGTGTTGTCGAATCCAGTCAACAGGGCCTGTTTGAGTAAAGTGAAATCGCTAATCGAATCAGAATCGAGAGCAGAGTACAGCTCAGCGGCATCCCCAGTTAATAAACTACCTAATCTAACAGCTACAATAGCTTAGCAATACTTTAAAACCTGATGATGTACGAAGCGATGTCTTCACCTTCGTGGTAGCTAGGGAGGCTGGGCCCCTTTAAAAGAGGTTCCTGATCAAGTCGCTGGGACGATTTTGAAGACTGCTCGAGCTTCGCTAGCTCAAACTGTCGTAGTCTCTCCCACTCTTCATGTTCTCGTTGTCTCTCCCTCTCTTCAAGTTCGCTGATCCGCTCTTCACGTTCTCTTTCTCTATCTTTTTCCTCACCTCTTTCTTAACGTTCTCTGACCCGCTCTTCTCGTTCTCTTTCTTTATCTCTTTCTTCACGTTCTCTTTCTCTCTCTCTTCCTTCACGTTCTCTGACCCGCTCTTCACGTTCTTTGGCCCTTTCTTCTCTTTCAATGGCCTGTTGCTGCAAAACAAAATGGCCCATTTCACTTCCAGACAGGCCAAGTTTTTCTGGCTGGGCTGTTAGTTCCTCAAGAGAAGTAAGATTAGACATAGTTTAAGGAAATCACACAACTATTATCAATAAAATATAGACAAGTGAATTGTACCAATACTAGGGGAACAACAAAGGAAAAAAATATTTACTAGAAAGACGACACTAAATACACGATCAAGGACAATATCAACACAAACTATAAATTCAAATAAACCGTACAAAATAAAAGACTTACGTACAAAGATTGTGGTGCAACTGACAAACAAATCATTCTACCGAATTATTAGTAGAAAATCTCAAGATTGGAGACTGCTTGTTTCAAACCTAAAACACGAGTCTCGCCCCAACCTTGATGGTGTGAAGACGTTCTCCTGGCACTCTGCCTACATTGTTGTTTGTATTGCTGTTTGTGTTCTCGTTTATGTGTTGTTGTTTGTACGATCTTGTTTGTGTGTTTGTGCATTCTTGTTTGTGTGTTGTTTCTGTGGTGTTGCTAGTGTTGTTTGTTTGTTGTGGTTGTGTGTATTGTTTTGTTGTGATTGTTTGTGTGTGTGTGTGTGTGTGTGTGTGTGTGTGTGTGTGTGTGTCCATGGCTGATTGAGTGTTCAGTTGTTCGTGTTGTTGTTTGCTTGCCTTCTAGGCCTTGTCTGGCCTGATGGAGAGCGCAGATTCCTGCTTGGAGGCCGACTTGGCAATGTCGAAGGAAGACGAGTCTCCAATTGAGGATCACTGGCCTGAGCTGCCTTCTCGCAACCCTCCCCCCCTCTCCTCGGTCACTCCGCAACTCAGGTTGTAGCCTTCCACCTCCTCAACCTCTACCAAGCGACCCGTTGATGTCTCGTCCGACTCCTCGCAGGATTCTGATGATGTGGACTGTTTGCCTCTAGCTGCCAAGACTGCCAAGGGTGCTTCAGCTGTGCATGACGTACCTTCTCTGATTCACCCTGGTGTTTTTTCTTTGTATACCAACTCCTTGCCCTCGTCCAACCTTCCTGCTTTTGCCCCGAGAAATGCCTATGTCAAGCTCTCCTTCTCTGGAAACCCATCTACGGACACAAAGCTGCGTTGGTTGTCTGATGTCAATAGGGCCTTCCAGCTGCAGCGTGAACTGGCTGAAGTGAAGATGGCTGCTGTCACCTCAAGGTTGATCTACATCTCTTGGAAGCGTCAGGACATCATTGATAGAGTCAAGGCTGGTGAATTTTTGTCTCTGCCTCTCATTCTTGAAGACTCACCCGAAAGGCCTCGTAAGTTCCCCAGCTACATCCTCACCCGTTTTCCTATTGATGTTGGCCAGAAACTTACCAAAGGATACCCTGGTGTGTACTCTGCCCGTCGTTTTTTCCAAGATGGTTCCACCATTAGCCGTATTGTTATTGTTTGGAGTCATCCCGATCCACCTCCAAATGAGATTTCCTTTGATTTCCTCCCCTGTGTTCCACCGTGTGAGGTGAGGAAACTTCATAATGACCAGCCTTGGTGCTACAGGTGCTGGGGAGTTGGGGATATCTCCCGGTACTGTTCTGCCAGGCCGAAGTGTGCATGGTGTGCCGCCGACCATGATTCCAAGACGTGTCTTGTCAGGGGTGAACCATCACGTCCTGCTGCCTCCACCTCTGAGCCTTCACCTCCTGAGGATACGTCTTGATGGAAGTGTCCACGATGCCTTCAGCCAGGGGTTAACGTGTGGCATGGATGTACTCGACGTCAGGTCCAGGCTCGTGTCTCTACTATTGCTCTGCCTCCACCACTGCCACCACCACCTCCCCAGTCTGCTCCTCCTACCAGCCCTGCCTCACCTGCAGACCTGGCCCTCCGCAAGTCTGTTGCTACCCTCATGGCACGATGTACGGCTCTCGAGAACCGCTTTTCTGTCCTTGAAGCCAGGATTGATTGGCAGGTTGTCGCTCAGGCTGCTAATGACTCCAAGCTCTCTACCTTGATCGAGGCTCAGCAGGCCATCATCTCAACTGTCACTACCCCTACCGAAAAGATGGATACTGTTGCATCTCGCCTTGAAAAGCTTTTCGAGTCAGTCCCTTTTCATGGTTATTCTTCTTCTCCAGGTCGCTCATTTGCCCCCACTCACCGGACTTCTACCTCCAAATACAGAGTTCGCTAGTGATTGCTGGCTGGATGTCATCTCCTGGAATGTGTGTGGTATCACCAGTTATGCTAATCTCACTCAACTCAAGGCCTATGTTTTTCGTCATCATCCCAGTGTTATTTTTCTCCAGGAAGCATTTCCAGGATGGCCGCTCTCTGCTGGGCAAGCTCCTCTCTCAGGTTATGTGCCATATGTTCATCTGGCAAGGAATGGTCTCCTGACTTACATACATAGCTCCTTGCCACATCGCCTTCTCCGTACCTCCACTGATCCTGACATGACCTTTCAGCTATTTGAGGTTCTACCTGGGAATGGAGTCCTCCAATTATGCAATGTCTATTCTGCCCCAGCTAGACTCGCTCTTGAGGCTCTTCCTTCTCCAACAGTGCGTGGTATGGTGTATATGGGAGATTTTAATGCTCGGCGTTCTGATTTGGGTGATGGTTCTGGCTCTATTAATCGTAATGGTGTTCGTCTCCTTTCATACATCCGCAAGCATCATCTGACATACTGGGACACTGGCAGTGCCACTCATTGCCGGGGAGGTACTCTGGATTACATCCTCTCGTCTGGCCTGATAGCATCTCAGGTCTAGTGCTCCTCTGTGCCAGACTTATTCTCTGATCACATCGCTCTTCGGTTTCATTATTCTCTATCTGCTGGGTCAAGTGCTTCAGCCACTCGTTTGCGTTTTGCTGTGCCCCCTAAATATTGCCCGACTTACATCTTATTTATGGCCCATGTATTCCCTAGATTTGACATATCATCAGCTGAACAGTTGTAGTCTGATCTTGTATCTGCAACTCATGACTTTTATTGGCTATACGTCTCCCGGCCACATCTCCAACATTGCCATACTGCCCACTCCTGGACACTGCATGCACGTATACAGGAGGCAAAGGAGGAGGCTGAACGTGATGGCCTATTGTTTCAAGCCAACCCAACCCCTGACCTCCTCCATCGTTACCAGATGTCTAGAGACGCTTTAGTCGCCCTGCAGGAGTGTGCTCACACTGAGTCTTGGCAGCGGTTCACGGACAGCATCAACCAGCAAACAAGTGTGGCTTCTATGTGGCACCTCATCCGTCGGGTTGTTAAAAAGACACCGTCCACTGCTCGTCATCACACTCCCGCCGACTATGCCCAACAACTTGTCGATGCTTGGTTAGAACAATCTACCCCAGACAGTCTACCAATCCACATACAAGATGCACTCGCTTCCCGTGCTGCTGTCCATCGGCTTCGTCTAATGTCTGCTCTGTTGCAAGATGATGACGATGATGCAGAGGAGATAACTTAGGCGAAGTTGCACTGTGCTCTCTCTTTGGGTAGAGCTTTTTCCCCTGGTGATGATGGTGTTACTTATGCTGTGCTGTGCCTACTTCAACAAGTTCCTGGGAACCCTCTACTTCGACTGTACAATCTTTGTCTTCGAGACGGTTGTGTACCACGAGCCTGGACCAGCAGCACAATAATACCCATCCCTAAGCCTGGCACTGCAATGTTCAGGCCTATTTCCCTCACTTCCTGTTTTTGTAAGGTTATGGAGAGAATCTTACTCAATCGTATCATGTACAGACTGCAGGATCGCCTTTCTCCATGGCTGTTTGGTTTCCTTCTCCAGCGGAGCACACACCACTGCCTAGTCGATCTGTAATCTCGCCCTTCCAGGGACAGTGTGGTGGCCTTCATTGACCTTCGAAGTGCCTTCGATATTGCTAATAGAGATGTCATTTTGGATCAACTGGTTGACTTTGGGATAAATGGTAATCTAGTACGGTGGTTTCGGGGCTACCTGAGTAACAGGACCTCCCGTGTGTTTTTCAGTGGTGCGCTCAGTCCTTTGCGCAGTTTTCATCTTGGTACTCCTCAAGGTGGTGTTCTCAGCCCATTGTTATTTAATATTCTGATGCTTCCGCTGCTCAATTCTCTCCCTGATATCTGTGTTCATTCTACCTTCTCTGTGGCCTCCTCTCACTGTGGCATTATTGTCTCACCAGATAAGAGCAGAATATTCACCTGCCGCCTTCCTCAAGCTCGGCCAGTGTTCACCATTGGAGGGACTGTCATTCCCATGTGTACCCAGTACCACTACCTGGGTGCGCCAGTCAATATTTGGCCGATTGTTCCTGCCAGACCTCAAGACCATCTCATTGTCAAGGACTGTTTGGGTCGTCTCCAGCGCCGACTTACGCCACTTCAATTCGCTCTCTAACAACTCCTCGGGCATCTCCATCCCAGTAACCAGAACCATCTATATTGCTTCTATCCGTTCAGTTGTTGATTACCTCTCCCCTGCTTTGATTCAACTTCCTAGGGCTACTCTGGAAACTTTAGAAACATTTCAGAATAGAGCAATGAGAATAATTCTCGGCTGTCCAATGTCGACCAGGATAGTGAACATGCAGCCTGAGTTGCGTCTTCCCCCATTAATCGAGAGAATTTATTGTAATGTTACTGGCTTCACTGTCAAGTGCCTCCATTTCCCACATCTTTCACCCCATTACTTTCAGTTAGTCAGGACTTCTCTTAGACCAAACTCCACTGTCCCTCCCATACTGCCTGCTGGACGTACTCTTATAAGGTCTGTTTCCTCTATGCTCCGTAGTCTTAATATAGATATAATGGTTGCAGACGTTCCCCCAGGGCCCCATCAATGGATGCTACCAACACCTGATGTGAGCTTCACACCTACTTCCAAGTCGGAACTGCCTTCTCTACAGCGGCAGTTGGTTCTGGAACATATGGATACAGTGACGTCCTCCATCACAGATTCATACTGCCTCTACACTGATGGCTCATTGCAAGCGGATGGTACAGTAGGTTGCGCTGTTTTCTCGCCTGACCTGGAGTCGCCTCCAGGGGGCTGGGTTGGCCGTCGTCTCTGTAACCACTCTAGCTCAACATTGTGTGAACTGTATGCCATTCTGAATGCTGTTAGTCTTGTTTATTAACGTGGAGTGAATGCTGCCATTTTTTGTTACTCCAAACCTGCCCTTCATTTCCTCTCTAGTGTTCAGCCCACACATTCTACTGTTATTCAGCAGATTTTATCGTTTTTGGCCTTATTGCGTCATTGTAACTTGACTGTCAAATTTTTATGGGTGCCATCCCATGTAGGTTTACATCACAATGGTACAGTTGACAGACTCGCAAAGGAAGCCTGCCATCTGCCTCCTCGTGGTGTTGGAGGTCCTCTCTCCCTGACATGTTACCTTTCTAGAGTTCGCTCCGCCGCTCTCCTCCCTGTACGGCGAGGCAGGGATGCAGAGAGGCTCTTCAGTATCTCCATCACCCATTACGAGACTGTCTGCCATCACAAATATTCCTACCGTCGTCGAGGCCTCATGGTTCGGAGGCACAATGTAGTCTCTGCTCGTTTAAGGCTTGGCTACCGGCCACTATGGCAGGTTGCTGGGATGCAGGGTGAGCCTCCCTTCACTGAGTGTCGCTTGTGTCGAGCGCCTCGTGCTATCACTATAGAGCACTATTGCCTTGCCTGCTCCACTGTCCGACACTTGCTGCCCAGGGGCCTGCCACTTGATGTGGTTTGTCGACACTTGCTGAACCATCAGGTTCTGGAGGAATTTCTGGTACACCATCATCGTTTTTGTGGATTTAAGTAGGTCATAATGTAAATATTTGTCTGTATGCTTGTGCTTCATTCTGTTATGTTTTCGTGATGTGTGTATGTGTGTGTGTGTGGTTGTAGTAATTGAATTCTCATGAGTCCCGCCTACCCTTGTGTATTGTTGTCTGCCTGTTGACTGACGCTACGGCACAATGAATTAAAAGAAAAGAAAATGTAAACTAAATAGAATTAGAAGGCTCTAGGCCTGCACCTAATCCATACCAGACTTTCTGAAACGGACACACCCTGAATTACAACCACTATCGCAACACTGACGACAGCACCAGACTTTAGTGCGCTCACGGCACTTATTAGCAATACAGTAGTCACCAAGTCACGGCACACTTCACAGTTTTGGATCCTGGCGAGGTCGCCACACGTGAGGAGAATAAGGGTGCGAATATCACTGGCCCTTCTCCGGGATTCCAGGAACGCCTAGAACTGAGTAGTGTATGGGCTGTAAGGGTGAAAACACGCAAATATAATATCGAACACCACACAATAGAGAACAGTACGTAAGCACACAATAATAACGATCCCCTTCCTACATCTCTTGTCCTTCATAACACCATTAGCTCAGAGATCACGAAGGAATACAGGTCAAGGGGCAGCAGTGGAGTGAGAGAGTGCAGAAACCGTCTGGTTCCAAGTCTGGAGGCTCTTAGCTTGTTGAATTTATTGGGTATCAACCAGTGGCATATAGCCAAAGGTCATTAAGCCAATGGTTCCATTTTATTATATCAATCAATATTAGGTCATAAAGTTTTGTCTCCCTCAGAAAACTCATCAGTTTATTTATAATATTCTTATCATCTGCTAGAAAATTGTCGGTGGTGAAAGCTATATTTTTGTGTTGGAAATATTGTTTAATTTTGATTCTTTGATTTTTATATTTATTACAGAAAATTAGCAGATGATTTATGGACATAATTGACGTGCATGATGGGCATTCAGGGGGAAATTGTGGCATTGACCCTGAGACAGGCCAACACCACCTCGTACCTACGGCTACGCCATGATGACGTTGACCAGGGTTCAATTACCTTTTTGACTTTATTACTGATGTTTAGTCTGGTCCACTGCCTTTGCCACAGGAGATGAATTCGAGATTTAATGAGGGAATCAAAACACCTGAGATCCGTACCGACTATGCTAAAGTCCAGGGGCCGGAGGGGCCGGATGCACGAAAGACCTTAGTGGAGTGACCGTTAAGGTAACCTTAGGCAGTTTCACTAAGGGGATGGTAAGGTTGCTGCTATGGTTGTACGCTCTATTGGCCTTAACATCAACCTTAGTGTTCCCTTAGGTGATCTTAGCAGTCGGCCATGTTTGTTTCGTTCCATTCCCTTCCGACTATGGACCACCAGCTGACATTCTCTGGGCCAATGAGAGGGCAGCTTCATAGACACGTTAGGCAACATAAGCCAATCAGAAGTCAGTTGGGATGACAGCTTATCACAGAAAACAAACAAATGACTCATTTTCATTGCGTGAAGTGGAAGGTGAACTTTGTGTGAGATTTCTTGAGCATAAAAGTATTTATTTTGGCATTTAATTACTTGATATGGCAGAAGAGCCTCCTACTAAGCTTGCAAGATTGCAAATTATACAGCAGCTGATGAAGAACTCATGATTATGATAACTGAATGGAAAAAAAGAGAACACATTTTCTGGTGCCTACCATTCGTCCACATCACACCAGAATACACGTTGATTTAGTATGTAGGCTATAGGGTAATTTGTTTCCTAGCATAGTTTGGAGGATTGAGAAACTTTTAATTTGCCGACTTCATAACAGGGAGGCCTAGCTATTACAACCAGAATATGCAGAGATTTCTGACCACCTTAATTCCTCTCTTACTGTCTACTTTTCTTCTCTATTTATGTGAAGGTTGTAGTTGTGGTAGTAGTGAATGTGGTGGTGATGATTCCCGTTTAGGCAAACTTACCATTTACTGTGTAATGTTTGTTGTTGTGGTAGGACAATGGTGGTAGTTGTAGTAGACCAATACAATGTCGGAACATACAAAATAAATAATTATGGTAAGAAAAGAGCATCTATTCAAGGATATAATTTAAAAATAATAACAAATAAACGCATTTTTAACCTATGTGATTTTCCTCTTTTATAGTAGGCCTACAATATAACTTTGTTATTAAAAATTTGCTTATTAGTAAAGATTAGCACAGTACAATAATAATACCATAATTGATGTGCACAGCGTACCATCATAATTTTGAGGAAAGTACCATAAATTCGGTATTACTGTACGATAATTTAGTCATGTCGGCAGCACAACGCTCCACTACTCAACCCTACGGTCGTCTAAAGGGTGCTCTCGACCACCCTTAGCCGTAAGGTTAAAGATGGCCGCCACAATTGCCGCTAAGTTAAGGGCAAAAATGGTGGCTAAGGTAGCTTAACGGCCGCTAAGGTCTTTCGTGCATCCGCCCCCTGATCAACAGTTGACCCGGCTAGTATATCAGCCTGTTCATTGCCATAGATACCATAATGTGAAGGTACCCATATTAGCTTGATTGATTTATTGGCACAAAACAGCTTACTAATGATATTACCCTGTATTTCATTGTTAGTTATATTCAAGGATTTAATAGCTTTAAATGAACTCAAAGAATCAGTAAAAATAACTATCCTATCGTGGGTCGTCGATAGGGTAAAATTCAAAGCTTTATCAATAGCAAAAGTTCAGCAAGGAAAATCGATGTATGATTCGGCAGTCTGAATCTTAACTGGCATTCAGTCGACCACACACCTGCACCCACACATTCATCCGTCTTCGAGCCGTCGGTATACAGATGGAAATATTGGCGATGTTTAACAATTATCTCTCGAAACCTCTGGTGTACCTCCACCTCCGGCACCCGGGATTTAACCCCTGGTAACCAGGAATCCACAATAGTGAAAGGAAGTGTTACCTAGGATGCAATGTTTACTAAGACCAGGGTATCGATTGTTGATAATTCTATACCGACACACTCTACGAGGTCGTGGAGTCTTGCTCTGAGGGACCTCACGCCAGTGCCCTCTTGGGCCAAGCGATGCCCAGGCGGATAACTCGGCCCTTCTGGGGGCCTATCGCCATGGCCCCCTGGTTGCAAATGCCCCACCAAGGCATTACCGGGAGGATGACTCGGCTCCCCGGGTACCTGAACATCGGGGCCTGGTTCTCCTTGGCCTAACGCAGTGGTTTCCAGACGAATGACTTGGTTCCTCTGCCAAGGGCCTAGCGCCATGGCCCCCCGGGTGCAGTTGCCCTAGCAAGGCATTCCCGGGAAGATGACTCGACACCCTGGATTTCTTAGCACTTTATACTAAAAGTTGTTGGTCTCGTCTCAGACGGAGGGGAGGTACTTGTGACTCCACTTCTAGACGCTCGATTCGAGTGCAATGTAGGGCTCCAAGACACACGCAAACACGCATTCCGCACTACATCCAAACCTTTCAACACAGACTTAGATGCCGAACCATACACTATTGACCCATACTCTACTCTAGATCTAATCAGGGCTTTATATAGCATTATCAATGACTTCCTATCTGCTCCCCATTGGGTACCAGAAATGCACTTCAGCAAATTAAGTGCTTTTAGACATTTTGCTTTTAACTGACTGACATGGACTCGCCATGTCAGTCGACTGTCAGAATGCAGTCCAAGAAATTTAGTTGAATTTTGAATAGGTTTTTGGTGAAGATAAAAAAAAAAAAACTATTCAAAATTCAATGGGTTGTCACCCATAGTCAGATGGACGCTGGCTTCTTCCTATGAGTAAAAGTCACCCCTACACTCATTCTTATTGAAAACTTAAAACCCCACTGGAGGCCCCAATTGTGAATCAAATCCAGTGTCAATTGGATCCGAGTTGCTGAAAACTCTGCACTACAGCTGGAGTGCCATATTGCACAGTCATTGGTGTACAGTGAGTATTTAAGATTTCGAGGAGGAGCTGGTAGAATGTCATTGATCATACATAAAAATAAGTTCGGAGACAGAACACTCCCCTGGGAGACCCCGTTTGCCTGGACAAATATGTCCGAAAAAGTGACTGTTTCCGAAAAAAGCTTGACAGAGAAGGTTCTGTCAGAAATTAAATTTTTAACAAAAAAGGGCAGGTTACCGCGTAATCCCATCGCATATTGTTTCCTGAGGAGGCCATGTCACCACGTCATGTCGTAGGCTTTTTCAATATCTAAAACTACTGCAATGAAAAAATATTTTTTGGCAAATGCCTCTTGAATTTGAACTTCCAGGTTTACTAGCTGATTCAGTGCCTGGCGACCTTGACGGAAGCCACACTGCTCGTCAACCAGCAAATTCCTGGAATTTAAAAAACGCAATAGCCTACGATTAACAATTCGTTCCATGACCTTGCATAAGCAACTTATGAGCGCAATAGGGCGATACGATGTAGTCGATCTGGGGTCCCCCCCTCTTTCGGTATGGGAATGACATGCGCAAAGTGCCACGAGTTTGGAAAGGTGTGACCCCTCCAAATCTCGTTCAACACTTGCAAGAACTTGATCATGGACCCATGATCAAGATGTTTTATCATCTCATACCGAATCTCATCGGGTCCTGGGGATGTCCCACTACAGGCTCCTAGGGCTTGGACACGCTCTTGCATTGCAAAATCACTCTTGTAATATAATTCATCTCCTGTGGCAAAGTTTATATGCTGCAGCTCTGATGCTTCCTTGGTGGGCAGGAAAGCTGGATGGTAGTTCTTAGAGCTGCTAGCAAAAGAGAACTGCCTGGCGAGGGCGTTAGCAATGTCTCTAGGGTCATCATAGTTGATGTTATGAAATGAGAAGTTGGTAATTTTATTGGATATTTAATTCTTATTTAATTTTTTAACAGTGGACCAGACTTGGGATAATGGTGTTTCATTATTTATACTAGTGACAAAGCATCCCCAGGAGTCTCGTTTGGCTTGTCTGATGGTTCTACGAGCCCTAGCTCTCGCAAGTTTATACTTGCAAAAGTTCTCATCACTAATGTGATTTTTGAACAGCCTGTAGGCTCTATTCCTTTCACACAGTACCCTACGGCAATCTGGCGTCCACCATGGAACTCTATGCTTTGCGCTATCTATCGAAGTCTTAGGAATTGTTGCCATTGCGGCTTTGAGGATATTATGTTTAATATTATTTACTTTATCATCAATGGTTTCTCCAACAATTTCAATATTGACACTCTTTGTGAAGGACACCCAGTCTGCATTTTTTACGTTAGATATTGGTGCTGAAGGCTCTGTAATAGTGTCGCTTTTAAATTTAATCAAAATAGGAAAATGGTCGCTTCCCAATGAGTCATCAATGGGTAGCCACTGGCAAGAGGTTGCAATTGATGGGGACACCAGAGATAGGTCAAGGACGCTAAAATTACCAGTATTATCGTCAACTCTCGTCGGACTACCGTCGTTCAGAAGAACCAAATTGGAATAACTGATTAGCCTAGCCATCTGTTCCCCCTTTCTATCATCCTGCAGGGAACCCCATAACGTATGATGAACATTAAAATCTCCTAAAATTAATTTTCTACAGGGCAGACTATCCTGTAGATAAAAAAAACATCATCATAAGTTACTGTATCAGGAGGACAGCAGACAGAACAGTTAGTCAAGTAGGTGCCACCGAATTTTACTCTGCAAGTAAATTACAAGGCAGATCAGTGAAAGGAAGGTTATGGCTGATGTAGATTGCCACTCCACCTCCACCCCTCCCCCCACGGTCCCTCCTAATCAACCTGTAGTTCCGAAGCTCAACAACCTCGACTTCGACTTGGTCGTTCAGATGAGTTTCCTGAAGGGCAATAATATCGGCAGCGTAAGAACAAGCCAAAAGTTTGAGTTCATTCAATCTAGCTCTAAGACTTCGACAGTTCCATTAGATTATGGTTAGCGCGAAGATTATCGCCGGTTAGGGGGTTTTGGGTGGCCTTGCTCATCTACCCGAACCTTTTTATGCAGGGAGGGAAGACCCTCCACCTCCCCTGCACTTCCCTGGGACCTCCCTCGGGATGGTTTCGCGATGGTAGCCTCCATCGCCTGTTCCTCTCCACGAGCTACAGAGCCAGTCCTCGCACGGCTCGTCTCGCCAAGAACCGGAAGACTCCCGGATGTAGGTTTTATGGGAGTCACCTGAGCGAGAACATGAGATTTAGAAGTTGATAAGTTATCATCAGCCTTGTGGTTCTTCTTGTGCTGGGTTGATGCAACAATTTCGTCTAGTTTCTTTGTTAAATTTTCTACTTGAAGCATTAATTTGTTAACTTGATCCTTTAATTCTTAAATCTCTTTATCTTTTGCCTGGATAGTCACGTTGACATCAGTTGTATTAGCTGGAGTAGTGGTGCCAGTCATTGCTGCAGCATAGGAAACTTTGGGAGTTTGGTTAACCCCCTCCACCTTCCTGTTTTCCTCACCATAACTGACATCATGAGCCCTCATGTATGACATTGCCTCAGTCTCCATTTTAAGGCTCCTGTAGTCACCTGCACTTGCCTGGTGGGGGCCGCCACAATTAGCACACTTTAGAACTGTCTCTGAACACAAAGCTGTTTCATGATTACCTGCACATTTACCACAAGTGAATGAACTTGAATCTTTATCAAAGCACGTCAATGCTGTGTGTCCTTGTGTGCAACGGAAACAACGCATAGGTTTCTGTACATATGGTCTGACATGAACTATTTCGTATCCAATCTTAACCATGTCCGGAATCTGAGCTGAAGCAAAGGTCATAAAACATAAGCCACATTTCTCTCTCTTGTTCTCTCTCATCCTGGTCATGCTTTGAACATCAACAACGCCTTGGTCCTTCATCCCTATATAATATGACGCCCTTACAGATATTTGGCCCTACTGGAATAGTGGTTTTCACCCTGAGGTCATGAATTTGCGTCTGTTTCAGGAGATCCTTAACCTGGGATGCATTCAGCACTTTAACCACGAGCCTACCATCTTGCAACTTCTTAACATAATCATGACTGCCACCCACTTGACCATCAAGGACCTTTTTGATGATAAATGGGCTAACAGCCTTGAGAGACTGACTCACGTTCACACATCGAACAATAACATAACGAGCAGTATTGGAAGGAATTTCAATATCAGATTGTCGTTGTCTGTCTGTCGTAGGGATTCCATTATCACCCGCCATTGTCCTAGTTTGGTCCTTGGTCGTTAACCTCCCTCCTTGAGGAGGAGGGAGGCTAGTCGGGGAAACATCCATCCGGGGTATCGGACTACGTCCGACCCTTCTCCTGTCACACCAACCTAACTCCCTTAACTATTGCATCAACCACTCAAAATGGACAATAATTTAGGGAAAAATTTGCCTTTACTCGTCCCCCCCCTTCCTAGTGGAAGCCTGGCGGCGTTCTCCAGTACCAGCTAGGGGATCAGAGATTGCGCGAATGGAGGCTATCTGCTGCAGATGGGTAAAGGCACATTGTTTGTAACCTCGGATGAGGCCTCTTGATACCCCGAGAAGTCCATGAGCAGGGTCGACACTTGATAGACAGAGTTGTTGAGGTGGTCAACGAGTCATGAGCTGGTTGAGGTCGAAGCTCCGAGGAGATGTAAACCAGGAACGGGACCACTCGTAGGAATGGGTAGTTAGCTGTGGTGATTCCCCTTACAATAATAAAAATGTATATTGCTAAAGTATATATAACCACTCTGTAGTTTATGAATAAACGTAGAGATTGAAAAATTGCCTGAAGTTTTAAAAGTATTGTATTACATGACGTAGTTAACATGCATGTTTTTTTGTTTTGTTTTATTAATTGCGCCCTAGCATCAATCAACAGGCAGGCAACAATACATACGAGTAGGCGGGACCCATGAAAATCCAATGATCACAACCACACACACATCACGAAAACATAACAGAATGAAGCACAAGCATACAGACAAATATTTACATTATGACCTACTTAAATCCACCAAGACGAGTTCCTCTAAAACCTGGTGGTTCAGGTGTCGACAAACCACATCAAGTGGCAGGCCCCGGGGCAGCAAGTGTCGGACAGTGGAGCAGGCCAGGCAATAGTGCTCTATAGTGTTAGCACGAGGTGCTCGACACAAGCGACACTCAGTGAAGGGAGGCTCACCCTGTATCCCAGCAACCTGCCATGGTGGCCGGTAGCCAAGCCTCAAACGAACAGAGACTACATTGTGCCTCCGAACCATGAGGCCTCGACGACGGTAGGAATATTTGTGACGGCAGACAGACTCGTAATGGGTGATGGAGATGCTGAAAGGCCTCTCTGCATCCCTGTGTCGCCGTACAGGGAGGAGAGTGGCGGAGCGGACTCTAGAGAGGTAACATGTCAGGGAGAGAGGACGTCCAACACCACGAGGAGGCAGATGGCAGGCCTCCTTTGCGAGTCTGTCAACTGTACCATTGTGATGTAAACCTACATGGGATGGCACCCATAAAAATATGACAGTCATGTTACGATGAAACAATAAGGCCAAAAACGATAAAATCTGCTGAATAACCGTAGAGTGTGTGGGCTGAACACTAGAGAGGGAATGAAGGGCAGGTTTGGAGTCACAAAAAATGGCAGCATTAACTCCACATTCACAAACAAGATTAACAGCATCCAGAATGGCATACAGTTCACACAATGTTGAGCTAGAGTGGTTACAGAGACGATGGACAACCCAGCCCCCTGGAGGTGACACCATTTCAGGTGAGAAAATGGCACAAACTGCTGTGCCATCCACTTGCAATGAGCCATCAGTGTTGAGGCAGTATGGACTCTGTGATGGAGGACGTCACTGTTTCTATGTGTTCCAGAGCCAATTGCCGCTATAGAGAAGGCAGTTCCGACTTGGAAGTAGGTGCGAAGCTCACAGGTGTTGGTAGCATCCACGGAGGGGGCCCTGGAGGGACATCTGCAACCATTATATCTATATTAGGACTACAGAGCATAGAGGAAAAAGACCTTATAAGAGTTCGTCCAGCAGGCAGTATGGGAGGGACAGGTGAGTTTGGTCTAAGAGAAGTCCTGACTAACTGAGAGTAATTAGGTGAAAGATGTGGGAAATGGGGGCACTTGACAGTGAAGCAAGTAACATTAGAATAAATTCTCTCCACTAATTGGGGAAGACGCAACTCACGCTGCATGTTCACTATCCTGGTCGACACTGGACAACCGAGAATTATTCTCATTGCTCAATTCTGAAATTTTTCTAAAGTTTCAAGAGTAGCCCTGGGAAGTTGAATCAGAGCAGGGGAGAAGTAATCAACAACTGAACGGATAAAAGCAATATAGATGGTTCTGGTTACTGGGATGGATATGCCCGAGGAGTTGTTAGTGAGCCATTGAAGTGGTGTAAATCGGCGCTGGAGACGACCCAACAAGTCCTGGACAAAGGGATGGTCTTGAGGTCTGGCAGGGACAATCGGCCAAATATTAACTGGCACGCCCAGGTAGCGGTACTGGGAACACATGGGAATGACAGTCCCTCCAATGGTGAACACTGGCCGAGCTTGAGGAAGGTGGCAGGTAAATATTCTGCTCTTATCTGGTGAGACAATAATGCCATATTGAGAGGAGGCCACAGAGGAGGAGTCAAGAAACCGTTGGAGATCCCTTGGTGAGGTAGAATGAACACAGATATCATCAGCATAGCACGTAATTGTAGTTCCAGGAATATCAGGGAGAGAAGTGAGCAGCCGATGCATCAGAATATTAAATAACAATGGGCTGAGAACACCCCCTCGAGGCGTACCAAGATGAAAACTGCGCAAAGGACTAAGCGTACAACTGAAAAACACACGGGAGGTCCTGTTACTCAGGTAGCCCCAAATCCACCATAGTAGATTACCCTTTATCCCAAAGTCAACCAGTTGATCTAAAATGACGTCTCTATTAGCAACATCGAAGGCACTTCGAAGGTCAATGAAGGCCACCACACTGTCCCTGGAAAGGCGAGAGTACAAGTCGACTAGGCAGTGGTGTGTGCTCCGCTGGGGAAGGAAACCAAACAGCCATGGAGAAAGGCGATCCTGCAGTCTGTACATGATACGATTGAGTAAGATTCTCTCCATAACCTTACAAAAACAGGAAGTAAGGGAAATAGGCCTGAACTTCACAGTGCCAGGCTTAGGGATGGGTATTATTGTGCTGCTGGTCTAGGCTCGTGGTACACAACCATCTCGAAGACAAAGATTGTACAGTGGAAGTAGAGGGTTCCCAGGAACTTGTTGAAGTAGGCGCAGCACAGCATAAGTAATACCATCATCACCAGGGGAAGAAGCTCTACCCTGAGAGAGAGCACGGCGCAACTCCTCCTCAGTTATCTCCTCTGCATCATCGTCATCATCTTGTAATAGAGCAGACATTAGACGTAGCCGATGGACAGCAGCACGGGAAGCGAGTGCATCTTGTATGTGGATGGGTAGACTGTCTGGGGTAGATTGTTCTAACCAAGCATCGGCAAGTTGTTGGGCATAGTCGGCGGGAGTGTGATGACGAGCAGTGGACGGCGTCTTTTTAACAACCCAACGGATGAGGTGCCACATAGAAGCCACACTTGTTTGCTGGTTGATGCTGTCTGTAAACTGCTGCCAAGACTCAGTGTGAGCTCACTCCTGCAGGGCAACTAAATCGTCCCTAGACATCTGGTAACGATGGAGCAGGTCAGGGGTTGGGTTGGCTTGAAACAATAGGCCATCACGTTCAGCCTCCTCCTTTGCCTCCTGTATACGTGCATCCAGCGTCCAGGAGTGGGCAGTATGGCGATGCTGGAGGTGTGGCCGGGAGACTTATAGCCTATAAAAGTCATGAGTAGCAGATACAAGATCAGAGTAAAACTGTTCAGCTGATATGTCAAATGTAGGGAATACATGGGCCATAAATAAGATGTAAGTCGGGCAATATTTATGGGGCACAGCAATACGCAAACGAGTGGCTGAAGCACTTGACCCAGCAGGTAAAGAATAATGAAACCGAAGAGCAATGTGATCAGAGAATAAGTCTGGCAAGGAGGAGCACTGGACCTGAGATGCTATCAGACCAGACAAGAGGATGTAATCCAGAGTACCTCCCCGGCAATGAGTGGCACCGCCAGTGTCCCAATGTGTCAGATGATGCTTGCAGATGTATGAAAGGAGATGAACACCATTACGATTAATAGAGCCAGAACCATCACCCAAATCAGAATGCCGAGCATTAAAATCTCCCATATACACCATACCACGCACTGTTGGAGAAGGAAGAGCCTCAAGAGTGAGTCTAGCTGGGGCAGAATAGACATGACATAATTGGAGTACTCCATTCCCAGGTAGGACCTCAAATAGCTGAAAGGTCATGTCAGGATCAGTGGAGGTACGAAGAAGGCGATGTGGCAAGGAGCTATGTATGTAAGTCAGGAGACCATTCCTTATCTGATGAACATATGGCACATAACCTGAGAAGGGAGGAGCTTGCCCAGCAGCGAGCGAGCAGCCGTCCTGGAAATGCTTCCTGGAGAAAAATAACACTGGGATGATGACGAAAAACATAGGCCTTGAGTTGAGTGAGCTTAGCATAACTGGTGATACCACATATATTCCAGGAGATGACATCCAGCCGGCAATCACTAGCGAACTTTGTATTTGGAGGTAGAAGTCCGGTGAGTGGGGGCAGATGAGTGACCTGGAGAAGATGGACCAGGAGAAGGGACCGACTCGAAAAGCTTTTTAAGGCGAGATGCAACAGTATTCATCTTTTCGGTAAGGGTAGTGACAGTTGAGATGATGGCCTGCTGAGCCTCGACCAAGGTGGAGAGTTTGGAGTCATTGGCAGCCTGAGTGGCAACCAGCCCATCAATCCTGGCTTCAAGAACAGAAAAGCGGCTCTCGAGAGCCGTACATCGTGCCATGAGGGTAGCAACAGACTTGCGGTGGACCAGGTCTGGAGGTGAGGCAGGGCTGGTAGGAAGAGCAGACTGGGGAAGTGGTGGTGGAGGCGGAGCAATAGTAGAGACACGAGCCTGGACCTGACGTCGAGTACATCCATGCCACACGTTAACCCCTGGCTGAAGGCATCGTGGACACTTCCATCGAGATGTATCCTCAGGAGGTGAAGGCTCCGAGGTGGAGGCAGCAGGACGTGATGGTTCACCCCTGACAGTACACGTCTTGTAATCATGGTCGGCGGCACACCATGCACACTTCGGCCTGGCAGAACAGTACCGGGAGATATGCCCAACTCCCCAGCACCTGTAGCACGAAGGCTGGTCATTATGAAGTTTCCTCACCTCACACAGTGGAAGACAAGGGAGGAAATCAAAGGAAATCTCATTTGGAGGTGGATCAGGTTGACTCCAGACAACAACAATACAGCTAATGGTTGAACCATCTTGGAAAAATTGATAGGCAGAGTACACACCAGGGTATCCCTTGGCATGTTTTGGGTCAACATCAATAGGAAAACGGGTGAGGATATAGCTGGGGAACTTACGAGGCCTGTCGGGTGAGTCTTCAAGAATGAGAGGCAGAGACAAAAATTCACCAGCCTTGACTCTATCAATGATGTCCTGACGCTTCCTAGAGATGTAGACAAACCTTGAGGTGACAGCAGCCATCTTCACTTCAGCCAGTTCACGCTGCAGCTGGAAGGCACTGTTGACATCAGACAACCAACGCAGCTTTGTGTCCGAAGATGGGTTTCCTGAGAAGGAGAGCTTGATATAGGCATTTCTCGGGGCAAAAGCAGGAAGGTTGGACGAGGGCAAGGAGTTGGTATACAAAGAAGAAACACCAGGGTGAGGCAGAGAAAGTACGTCATGCACAGCTGAAGCACCCTTGGCAGTCTTGGTAGCTGGAGGCAAACAGTCCACACCATCGGAATCCTGCAAGGAGTCGGACAAGGCATCAACGGGTCGCTTGGTAGAGGTTGAGGAGGTGGAAGGCTGCAACCTGAGTTGCGGAGTGACCGAGGAGAGGGGGGGAGGGTTGCGAGAAGGCAGCTCAGGCCAGTGATCCTCGATAGGAGACTCATTCTATTCCGACATGGCCAAGTCAGCCTCCAGGCAGAAAGCCACATCCGAATCCGCGCTCTCCATCTGGCCAGGCAAGGCCTAGATGGAAAGCAAACAACAACACGAACAACTATACACTCAATCAGCCAGGGACACAGACACACACGCAGACAATCACAACAAATCTATACACAGAACCACAACATGCAAACAACACCACAGAAACAACAACACACACACAAGAACTCACAAACAATACAAAAAATACACAAACAAGAACTCCAAAACAACCAAAACAACAACACAAACGAAAATGGAGGCAGAGCGACACGAGTACGTCCACACTCCACCAGTTCTGGAGCGAGACTGACATGCATATGTGAAGTAGATGTCATCGTCATCTCGTTCTTGCCACACAGGTCTACAGCGTTATGAAGTCGGTTGATTAAATACTGCAACAGAAATATAATGAAGATTGTTATTTGCCTGCACATTTACTCGAGAGAAAATTATTATTCAAGTATCTCATTGTCTACAGATGTTTGTAATATAGTTACACAGTTGTTTAATACAGTGATTAACAGCAAGTTGTTATACAACTTGGTAACAATAGAGTTGAAAGGAGACGTTATATTATAAATATCAACATATGAGGAGACCAGGATTTTACGAAACTTAAAGAAAAAATAGATGAGCTAATGTTCGTAAACATGTAAACATGAATAGAAGAAGGAATCCGAAGCAGTTCAAACTGAACCGAATGGTGGCAACTAGATTGTTCAACACGATTCGAACCCCCCCCCCTTCCCTCTCCCTTACTCTCACCCTCTCCCCAGCAACTCGCCGAGTAGAAACAACCTTGGATGTGCTTGTTTGGACGATGGTGGTGTTTCTCTTCCATTAGCTCGGGACTGTACGTGTGAAAAGTATCTCTGTCAGAATTATGAGTATCACCTTTGAATATTAATAGCTTTAGCCATGAATATAATAACCAGAGGTCAGGGAAGGAAGGTGTAATGTGTGTTAATAAAACCAGTGTGATTAGGAGTGATTATTTTGATTATATGATATTCCTACCGGCCTCTCTCTGACAGGTCTGGATGCCCAGCGTGTGTGACTGTTGTCCGCCATTAATGGGGCCTTCGCCAAAATTCGGTCAAGTGAACTGTAATTATTAACTCTCGAGTGTTAGGTACAGTGGGATAATAGTCCTTGGTTGTCACGAATGAGCTGGGATAGGTTTGTGGTAAAAATTCTTATGATAACGTTCTAAAATTTTGCTTGAAGTAACCCCGAAGTAACGTACGACAGATAGGAAGGGGGTATCAGTAATCTCATGTTATCTCAGCCATCCGTTTGTAAGGGCACGAAGTATATTATTCTGCCACTAACACTCGGAGTGCTGCAGAGTTAAAACGATTCTGATACGCAGGATTAGATTTAATTATTTGAGAAAAATGGAATACATTTAATTTGATGGTAGGACGGTTATCTGTATGAAACACGTGTGACAAAATTTTCTCTCGTTCATTTTTTTTTTATATATAGCATTACCGAGGCAAAGTCAACCAAATATTATGGTGGGTAATTATAAATTTTGGATAAATATATTATAGCAAAAATTTACAATAAGGGAACTTCGTAACATAGGCTCAATAATCATTCTATAAATAATTGTGTTTGTTTTTTGCTACCAATAAGGGAAATAAAATAATGGGGGGGTTGACTCATAAATTGCTTCAGGGTAAATAAATATTTTTTTAATGGTCCAATAATAATAAAGTGTTTATACTAACTCTCGTATTACTCCTCAGTTCCCTGTACTATACTTGGCTCCCCTGTTGATTGACGTGGAATACGCAACGATTCCATTTTTTTTTTTATTGTGATAGTGCCTATACCATCCAGTGCTCCTCTTAACATCATACCGTTGAGCTATCTCATAATAAAATTTTACGATACTACACCAGTTTAGTGGTTTTCAACCAACTCATAATCATCTTTGATTATCAAAAAAATGTGGGCTAACGAGACTAGAGTCAACGTCAGTCTCTAAATGATATGCAAAAAAAAAAAAAAAAAAAAAAACTGTTGACAAGTCTGTGGGTGTTAGGCCCAATCACCCTGGCCTATGCTCACAAGTATTATCTGCCTAGATAAATATTTTTGCCTCCTAGAAACAGATGACATATCAAGGGAATCATAATATAATACCAAACATTTATTACAACAGGCTATTATTAAAATTATTCCGAATATTGCTAGGCTGCTATCACGTGAGGGATGATGAGAGCCTTGATATTTGACAATACGATTATAAACTGTTAAGTAAATACGGGGGATATGAAAGTATGTGTTAGCGGTATCAACACTTACCACATGCAATATATTATAAAGAGCATTCTGGTTCATGAATCTTAAGCAGTTAATGTGTAAGTATTTTACAGCGTTTACTGCTTGATAATAACCATTGAATACAATAGGAATAAAGTATACAATTGTTACCTCAGGTATTTTTGTGTTCCATAAAAAAAAAAAATCTAACCTTTATTGGTGTTAATAATTGACACGAATGTCAGTATATAAATCATTGTTAACCCGGTGTATTTTCGTACTTTTAATAAAGATTTAACTCATTTCTCACTTCCTCAAGAATAATTTCTCACCTCTCCTGTACAGGTACCCCCCTACACTCCTCAAATCCCTCCTTACTTCTCCCTCCCACCAGTGAATGGTTCGAGCGAATGGAGTTCACTACTATTGTTTCGGGGTTAATGTCTCGGCCAACTTTGACAACGCTGGGTGGGCCTCACGGGAGTATGGCCAGTTGTATATATATGGTAATTAGAGGAAAATAGGAGTGATGAAAATATGTCCTCCCACCCTCACTGCTCTTGTCAAACTGAATGGTAGTGGCTGGGTGTACTGGGGGTAGTCCTTTGGCTTTTAGATGCAGTGTTGCCAGCCCAAAACTAGCTTGTTAGGGATTGCGCAAATTTAAAAACTGCACTGTCAATTTAAATCGTCACCCGCAGTCCCTACAATATTATCGTAGGTGGTGTCGACTTATGTCATATCTGTTTCATGTGTCTGCAACTGTACATACAGAATGCTGGTATTGACTGTCAGTAGTTCAGCTACCAGGGCCTGACCAGAGGACAATAGTAGATTATTTGTTTTCTTTAATGAAGTAGCAACTAGCAAATTGGTAGACTTGTATTTCTGACAGCATGGGATTTACTGGCCTCTTGCATAGCCTAGGTAATGTGAACGACAACAATAGATGAAGGATGGCGAAAGGCAGAGATGCTCATATGATAAACAAAAAATTATGTGGGGCACATCGTTTTCAAAATATTGCTTATGTTTACCATGATGGCTCTTACACACAAGAGTGTGACTCTACATATTCATCCATAGGTGAGATCAGTTATTTCCCCCGACTTCTCGGTTGGTGCATTACAAGAGTGGACGAGATGTGCTGGGCATCTACTGCTGTTAGGTCGTCCAGACACTAGAATTGCAATCACCACCAGCAACACACAAGCATGGAACTACCAAGGAAGGTGAGCTCATAATCATTACGGTATAGAGCCCATTTTTTTTGTTTTCGTATTTTCAGTTATTTCTAATATCTTAATTTTTGGGCTATTATAGCCTAACTATCTCGTGAGAGTGTGGGTGTGTGGGACAGAAATTAATGCAAAGAGTCGAAGTCCCTATGTTCGGGTAATTCTCAGTTCCGTTACCAAGGAAAAGGTAACAAAAAATAATAAGGAATATTTTTACAAGTTGCCACAACGCGATTTTAAAATTTTTACTAGTACCAGTGTTTATATTTCAGTATTACAAACAACTTTTCTATATACCATTTGCCTCGCAGATGCGTTATAACACTAATTACCTCTTATAAGTGTAGTGAGTGTCGTATTTTTCAGAGTCCAAAAATTTCGTAAAATTGTCTGTACTTCACACTTTTTATCTTACAATATCCTCTATTTCATCTTGCACGACAACATCTCTTAGTACCATAAATGCATTATACGCCCAGTACTCACTTTACAGTCACTACTCTCATGATTTCTACATTTCAATGTCGTTGCACAAACAATATGGCGGCGCTCATCATTGAACTCACAACATAGGTCAGCTGTTTTATCTGTGGGTTTCTATGGTAACCACTACGGACGCACTGCTACCTGGTGGGAGATTCTTAAATTTCAACCCGAATCCTACCAATTAGTGTCTTACACACATCTATCTACTCCTTTTCGACCAATGACAGAGCTGCAACACGTGAGTACGTCACAGATACATCCCTCTCCTTTCATTTTTGCTGTCATTCCAAGTATGTCGTCTCTCTGTGCAGGTTGTGCATATAACCCTTGGCTGTCTATTGCCCGCTTTTATGAGCAAGAGAAACCAGCAATAGACTTCTTACGTGCTCACGGAGTTTTACCCACCTCAGTTGACTGTCCCAGGTGTCGAGTTCCGTGTAAGTATCGTGAGGATAGACACCAGTGGTACTGTAACCAGTCAGTTAAGGTTCCTAAAACCAAGAAGAGGAGGTGGTGTAACTTTTCCGTGAGCGACAAGAAAGGCACCTTCTTAGATAATGTCCACATTCCAGCTTGGAAAATTGTGTTATTTGTAAATTTCTGGCTGGATAAACACTGGACTCACGAAACTATATCCAGTAGTATTCACTTCTCTTCTCGCACTAGTGTGGACTGGCGATCATTTTGCTCAGAGGACACTGATTATTGGTTTTACCATCAGGATCCGATTGGAGGTGAATGGGTTATTGTGGAGATTGACGAGTCGTGCTTTGGACATCGCAAGAACAATACTGGACGTCATCTCTCACAAATATGGGTATTCGGTGGCATAGAAAGTGTCTAAGAAGTTGTTCGTAATTCCCCTTATTGATCAATACACTGGGGAAAAACAGAAAAGAGATAAAAATACACTTGTGCCTCTGATTGAAAAATATATTAGTCGATGCTCCGTTATCATCAGTGATTGTTGGAAAGCATATAGTGGTTTGCAAGAGCTTGGATACAAACACCGCACCATCAATCACTCTCAGAACTTCGTCGACCCGGACGACCCCACCACTCACACGCAGACCATCGAGCGCTTGTGGAGAGATGTGAAAGAGTGGACTCAGCGACCCGGTCAACGGCGGGAGTACTTCTTCCAGTACATTGCTCGCTATTTGTTTATCCACTCCTTCTCCAGTGACGACTCTCGCCTCCACAAGTTTTTCCTAGAGGCTGCCAAGCTGTATGTACCACAGAGTGGGAGAATAGAAGGCCATCCAGTCCACCGAGCACCCATACCTGAAGACCGAGACGATTTGCCAGAAGACAACTCAAGCCACGACTCGTCAACTCCACAAGAACCTTCCACATCCTTGGCTTCCAATTAAGGTAAACTGGTGTATAAAAGGAGTTTGATATGGTTTTCCTAATTCTATATGAAATTGATGCTCTTGTAAAGACCGCAGGATGACAAGGTTAGGTTTCGAAGTATGCCTAGGTTAGGTCCCGAAGTATGCCTAGGTTAGGTCCCGAAGTATGCCAAGGTTAGGTCCCGAAGTATGCCAAGGTTAGGTCCCGATGTATGCCAAGGTTAGGTCCCGAAGTATGCCCCCTTCTAGGTTAGGTTAGGTCAGGTCAGGTAAGGTCTTTTTAATTCTGTAACATCTCGATGCTCTGGTTAAGGCTGAAGGATGCCTGATCCACAGAGTCAGAAAAAAATTGGCTCGGGTTTTTTATTTTTCAGTATTTATGCTCGTTGAAAACTAAAAAACCCGAGCCAAGTTTTGCCAAAACTTGGCTCGGGTTTTCCACTATTCCACATTTATGCTTGTTGAAAACTGAAAAACCCGAGCCAACTTTTGCCAAAACTTGGCTCCGGTTTTCCACTTTTTTACTTTTATGGCATGTCATGAGTGCAATCTAAAAAGGCAAATATACTATATTATGAGTTTTTCCCCCATCCAAAACCCCTGATTTCCCAGACTCTCCCCCAAGATTGTTGGATGGGGGGGAAGGGGGCTATCTCGAAAACGAAACATTTCCTATGGAAACGAAGGTCAACATCACTCAAATCACACTAAAACCTTCTAGGAATTATATATTTTTCCAATTAAATCCTGTTGTGGCAACTTGTAAAAATTTACCAATAATAATAATGGAAATAATAATAATAAGGATTATTATCAAATGTGATGGGAAATTAAGATTTTTATCATTTATGATGTGAAAATTACTTACTGTTAATTCTTACCTTACCCGGACTTATCTTGAACTTTCGTTGTGTTTGCTTCAACGATCGTGAGCAGAAGTTAATTATCCCCTCTTATTATCCCAACTTCCGTCAACATACATTTATTTTACGTGGGTTCTTTCTATATATATGGACTTATAATAGTATCAGCAGAATGGTAAAGGTGTACGAAACAATCAATTTACAATTACTTTACTATATTTATTAATCTCAGTCGTGCAACAACAATTAAATTATTTAATAAATTAATTAATTACCACACGCATACACTTCCACACGAACAAAACTAGCTATACTCTTCCCAAACCTGGAAGAGCTCTACGGCGTGGCTGGTGATTAATGCTGATATGCCAAACATCAAAACCATAAACAAGAAATGGTTACATTTAACACTAACAAGATTTTTGTTTTGCATAAGATACACATTATATATTACATATGTTAACATGATTATGTGCTGTACAGAATTCGTTAATTTTTCTAGAAAAAAATGTGTTTATATAAATCATGTGGCGTTTATTTCCGCACCACATATGAGACGTTGCCATTGTTTTGTCATTGAGGCGGGCGCTGGGTGAAGGTCACATGTTTGGGTCAGGCCGGGTCAGTGGTTAAGTACCCACCATTTCAGGTCATTCTCCCAGTCTCTCCCGTGTACTTCACAGGAGGTAATATTTAACGTGAATAGATATTTTCTACTAGAGAAGGCCAATAGAGCACCCTTAACAGGTTCTGTAAAAGCTCTCACACACACTGCACAAGCTGCCCAAGTATGTTGACTGCATTCCCATTTTCTGAAAAGCTTTGTTTTGGTATAAATATGGCAACAGCGCGCCAATTAGCTGCCCTCGCCCGAGAGATATTCCAGGTCTGGGAAAAGTATAACTACTATCCGTTTCAGCGCCGGACAGACGGTGTTTTTCGCAGATATCTCCTAAATGAATCGTTGTATCAATATAATATTTCAACACACTATCTTTAACACCCGGGCGTAATTTATGGCTGACATACCATATTCCTATATGTGTTATGCGAGGAGTTTACTCGTGAAAAATAGCACAAAGCCAGCCAGTCATATTGACGCATTCGAAGGAAAGTGTGGCCCCCCCAACACCCTCCCAAACCATTCCTAACCACAACTACATCCCCCCCTTCTCACCCCTCCCTCCTCCTCTTCTCCCCCTAGCTCCTCGCCTCCCTCATCACTCGTGGCCCTCCCTATTTCTTCCATCACTGTATTATATATTAGAATGTTATGTAGATGTATATATGTATAGATATGATTATTAACTAAGAGTATGGTGCAGTACAATTCTATAGAGGCAAGACGTATTTCACTTTGACAATTACTGTACAACAGCATGTTTACATACACATGTAGTATGTAGAAGGTCCATGTTTGCAGTCCTTATGGTCAACCATGCAAGTGAACACGATGTACTGGCATTACCTGTGGTCTGGACCTTCTAGGCAAAGTTATTAGATACTGTGTACCTATTCATTATAAAATGTCAACTTGGTCCAGTTAATATAATGTTATTTTGTTGATTTGTCCCTTTTATATTTATATTATCACCAAATTACATATATATATATATATATATATATATATATATATATATATATATATATATATATATATATATATATATATATATATATATATATATATATATATATATATATATATATATATATATAATAGTGTAGGATTTAATGATGCAAACATGATAAAACAAAATTTATTCACAATCACTGTCAAGGAAAACGTCATCGTCTTCATCATCACTGGCTTTCACGTTTGTACAATGTGGCAAGACGAAGAACAAACGCTGTCTTGCATCCACGGGGGCAAATGGACAACATTGTTGCTAATAGGTGCGCCTCGGCAGTCAATGATTTCTACCCTGTCACTACTTGAGTCATAGCCTCGGACTGGGGGGTACCTCATACCTCAGAGAGAGGGGGAGGGGATACGGGAGACTGTGAATATTCAATTAAGGCATAAATTGGTTATTTAAAAAGGTAAAGAACACATGAAGCAACAATGAACGATTATATTTGGTTGCCCAAAACCAAAATTAATCATTTTTCTGGTGGCCTTAGACACGTGGGTTATTATCTGGCTATACGGCCATTAACAACGGTATTAGCTATTGCTTTAATGGTAATTTGACCCACTCTGGTTTTCATGTCCACACACAACGGTAACTGTATTAAACAATATTACTAATGAACGATACGTATATACTGTACATACTGTCATAAAAAAAAAAAAAATGGAAGAGGGATGGTGAAGAGTGAAACGGGGAGGGGGATAATGAGATATTGGGGTAGGGAAGGAAGGAATGGTGGGGGGATTTCGGGGTGTTGGTAGAGGGGTTACACGAGTACCCCACACTCGTCCGATTCTCTATAACGCCTTAGATATGATGACTGGATTAGGCTTAATATCACTCAGTAAACTCCTAACATAACACATATAGGAATATGGTATGTCAGCCATAAATTACGCCCGGGTGTTAAAGACAGTGTGCTGAAATATTATATTGATACCACGATTCGTTTAAGAGATATTTACGAAAAACACCGTCTGTCCGGCGCTGAAACGTATAGTAGTATCGCAATAATCAATAAATAAGGCACTCGTTTTCTTTCAATGGTCTCGTAATGTCCGTGTGTGCTCGCATTGTTTCCCTCGAATATTTTCTTTCGATTGTTCTCCAGTCGATTTTTCTTACGATAAACCTAGCTTACGTTAACTCATATGATTAAATAAGTCTAACACTGTTATTAATTATTTATTAGGTGCTATTTCAAGACCTTCCTACTCAATTACGTTAATTAATATCTAAATGCAGACTAACACTGTCGAGTTCGGTATATCCAAAACCAAGATCGCTACATAGACTCAGTTAAAGAATGTATTTACACCTGTTGGAATTTTCAATGTCAGTACACACATTATCACTCGTAATTCTTACCTTTAGGTACGAGAGAAACGCTATGGTAGCCTTCTACCGGGCTCAACGAGAGACCAGCTTTCCCTTCTTACCTTATTTATCAATCAATTGTCTGTTGCAATCGATTAATAATAATATAACCATAAAGCTTTGGAAAAACTGGTAATTGATACCGAATTATTCAACCTTGGCTATCTCTTCGTCACGGGAGACAAAGGCCAAGGTAAGAAAGAGATCAAGACGAGCAATACGTGTGTATCCAATCCCGGTATAAGCCGAACTAACTCAAGCTGACTGGGTGGTTACGGTGGTAGCGTATCCATCCCTCCGCCACTTTACAGTTGGTGGCGTGTCTAGCGGCGATGTGTGTGGAGGCACTTGACAGTGAAGCAAGTAACATTAGAATAAATTATCTCCACTAATGGGGGAAGACGCAATTCACGCTGCATGTTCACTATCCTGGTCGACATTGGACAACCGAGAATTATTCTCATTGCTCTATTCTGAAAATTTTCTAAAGATTCAGGAGTAGCCATGGGAAGTTCAATATGTAATGATTATAAAATATTACCTCGGTCGGAGCAGTGAAATTTCATCGTAAAATATCAACAGTCATGACACTACTATCAATGTTCACAATGCTCGTAAATTGAAGATATTTGTTATAATTGACAGAAAATAAAGCCATCGTCATCACAATGATTAACTTGGTGGGACCAACCTACGGAAATTTATGAGGCCTGATTTTAATATGTTATGTTCTAGGAACATTGTGACGTTTAAAACTTCACATTCAATATAATTTACTTATTATGTGTAATAACTATCATTAACGTTATGATGTAGAACATGAAATATTAATTAAATCCAAGATGCGCTGCTGATAGCTGGCATTTACTAAACATTCATAGAGCCATCTGGCCGAGACTAGCTACTGCTTCACCAACCCAGCATTTCTTGTACCGTTTGAGAACATAATATACTGATAACTAATGACTTTACTAACCATCACAATGTTGTGGTCTACCAATGTCATGTTTGTTATGTAACAGATTTATATAGTTGACATATAATTTAGTACAGCATTACTGCTTACAATCCTCTCGCTAACTTTCCTCCGTAAAACATGCACCACACCATTCCACAGACTACACCCCTCCATTACCATCCCCCCGATTTACTCCTGGCATGTGTTTCGGATATGCGAGTCGAAACTGGAGGTTCACACCTTGTGGGGTACAAACATTGACAACGCTGAAGTGATGAACGTGGCAGTGGAGGAGACTGGACAGTACCTTACCTGAAGGGCAGAATGGTATAGATGCTCAGACCTTCAGGGCCTTAGTAAAGCTCTTCTGCAAGTTTGCCTCGGACAGAGACCTGTAATGTTGAGAGACAGGAGTCCTAGAAATTGAGTGATTTCACATGGATAGCAGCATATTACTTTGGTCCCTTATTTCAACCTAACGGGAAACATGGAAGACCCGTCCAGGCCAATCGGCTAGTACCTTATCATGGTAACCTACGTATAGTTCTTCACTATCTCTGGAGTTGTGAAGGTTTTATTCCCAGATATCAGCCTCCCCTTCTTCGGCTCAGTTTTGGGAGGGGTTGGAAATTAAAGTTCTATCTAAAATTATATGAAAACTTAAAATCCTTAATTAACTTTCCCAACGATACCTCCTGACGACTTTGGCTCTCCCTCTGAACATTCCTTTGATTCCCCCCAATATCATGTATCCCCACTCTGGAACCATACCAGGGTGGTCATGGTACTTCTGTCTCCCTGACACAGGAAACAAGTAAAGGCGCGAGTAAGGCTAATGATCAGACCCCCTCACAAAATATGACCCCACTATGCCGGGGGAATAATAATTTTGAGGGAAATAGTGTTTACCATATACTATGGTGCAATGTTCATACAGAGTGGGAATTACAATACAATTCATTACATTCTTTTGGAACCATCTCTAAAATTAAACTGAAACTTCTAGATGATCGTACAAGATTCAATGGCTTTATTACATTCATTGTCAATGGCTCATCACAAGCAGCTTAGGTATAATGAATATGAAGAAAAATCATTGAGTGGTACCTTAATAACATACAAGTTGATAAGCTCTAAAAATTTGGTGAATGAAGAGAACGACTTCTTTCCTAATGCTGATGACCCATAAGACTCATCCGAAGTAGTTCACGACAGGCCAAACAAGATTACATTTATAGCATCATACAAGGAGGACTGTAACAATTTCGTGGAGAGACTGAATAGAGAATGATGTAGGTAGAGTTTCACAAGGAAATATTAAGAGATATGTTAAAAACATTTTAGTTAATTAATGCTGGTAATAAAACACAACCGATGCTTCTGAATAAGTTTGTCCCTAATGATAATGGCAATATAGATAAAATTACAGCTCACTGGACCTTTAACACATCAAAAGGAGACATCCATTGTAGAGATTTGTATTAATTGTAATATTAAAGAAATCCTTCGCGTATGTCGTTAAGAAGATAGAAAGGTAAGAACAACACTATAGTTCTATCTTTCTCAACACCCCGTATTCCATAAAACATCCAAATATCTTACCATGTACACATTACAGTAAAGCATTACAGACAACGTCCTAAACAATGATTCAGATATCATGTTTATGGTCACGTTGAGAAGAACTGTGAGAACGACCCCAAGTGGCTGGTGCAAAGTTCAGACTCATATCCTTCTAAAGACTCCTGCTAGAATCAACCATTTTGCTTAATATATATATATATATTTACACTCCCAAATCGAGTTTCAGGCACTAATTATAAGACCACCGAACGTCGTAAAACATCCTCGCTGGTACAGTTGCGGAAGGGAGTTTCTTTATCACCCTGGGCTCCTCTATACCCTACCCCACAAGGAGGTGACGGAGGTGTAGAGAGTTGAACATATAACGACGGAGATGATTGGTCGATAAGTTGCTAGGAAAGTTTAGTGATAATATAACCTTATTATATCTAAACAAGAGAGCATTGTGGTGAACTAAATATATTATGTTTATTTGCCATATATACAGTATATGAATAACAGTAGCATACATTGTTAATGAGGAACTGAATTATAACGCATACTGGAATAACTCGTATTTTATTCTCAGTTGTGGTTGTCATACATCAGCCAACTGATGGTGATGGGAGGTGATCTGCCTGGCATTGCTTCACGGTCTCACGGCTCATGCTGTGATTCGTTTTAAGGCTTCAAATATTCATTTCTACCTTAGTAATAGGGATAGGTTATATGCTTTTTTATATAATTATAGACAAATTTATAACGATTTACATTTACAGATAGTGAAGTAGTGTTATCGTTTGTTGTTACTTTTGTCATCTGTTTTCTTATTTGTTTTCAGTACGAACTGTTAAAATTTATTTTGATAGAGCCTAGTGAGATGAAGAACGTTGAGTTAAAATAAGCATTTGCTTGACAAAATGGTAAGAACAACACTCTATGACGAGGTGCCTTTATTGACGACGTTTCGCAATTGCTTCTTCAGGTCAAAGGTACATCCATATAACATACAGTACTGTGTAACTTATAGTTCTATTTTTATTTGTATGTGACTGTATTCTGTTTTGTTCCACTTCCTCCGTTACCATTCCATGTATTTTTTTTTTATTAGCCCCGATGTTCTTTCCTTTCCCATTATCAGCTCGTCCTCTCCGACTCCCCCCCCCCCATTCTACCTCCGTTTCCTTCCTCCTGCGTAAATTCACCCACCCCTACTGTCTTTCCCACTCCCCCCTCCCGAATATCACGTGACCCTACCGCCTCTCCCCCTCTATGAGCGGTATACATATATATTCTTTTACACTACCTGTCCTCACTCATACCTGAAAAGGGCTACGTGATGTAACCGAAAAGTCGTATATCTTTTTCAATAAATTACAAATAAATGTGGGTTTTTCACTAGACTTCTGCATTCACGACATTGTAAATTTTTCTTGTTCATTATGCATTCATATATTTATTCTATAGCAAAATGCATAACAATTATATATATATGGTGGGTTAACCACCCAAACACCTGACAACCATGCCTCGCCCTTCCACCTCAACCTTCCTCCCTCCCTCTCAGCACCTGTATTCTTTATATTAACTTTCTCTTCATTTTCATACGTTATTTTTTTACTTCATATATATCTCTCTCGCTCATATAATATATATTTAATTACATCGTGGTTACAATATTTACAACACATTACACTGCACGTATTAAAATTTTTACTTTATTCCCTCACCACCCAAGAACTGCAATGTAGGGTGTGGAGAGTGTTGCCGCTCGTGATGCTTTTAACGTATATATTTTTATTAAGAAAAGGTATATTTTTAATTATTTTCTTTCAAATTATATTATAGACGTAAACATTACTTTACTTACCTAACCAAGAACTACGGTATAATTCGATAAAAGAGACAACATGGTATTATATAAGCAACATTTCTTTATTGCCACACAAAGACCTTATTTTATTATTGTTTTATACCTCAACCTCGGGATTGAAGGTCGTGGCCTGAGACTGAGGCCCTGAGATTATCGAGTAACGCTTCGAGGTGTTGGTTGCTTCACATGTTTGTTTATACGTCACTTAATATATTATGCTTTATATATTTCTTTTTATTTGAGATACCAAAATATTTACGTCGAAATTGTATTGTTATGTGTTATTATCTGTGTGCCTTTTACATTATACCACAGAAGTTATGAATCCCTAGTTTAGGGAACACTGCAACACACTACACAAGGAACTACACGGCCTGACCCCACCAGAAACTTGGTTTAACTTTTCTCAGCTTATATATATATATATATATATATATATATATATATATATTCTGTGTGTGTGTGTGTGTGTGTGTGTGTGTGTGTGTGTGTGTGTGTGTGTAACTCTGTTTTAATATTGTAGAAAACCTCATAACAAGTCCTCTCCATTCATCACAAACGAAATTTTCTACCATCATAATAATCATCTCTCTCTCTCTCTCTCTCTCTCTGTTTGTATGTTTCGTCCTCTTCCTCTCACTCTCCCCCTCCCCCACTTCCACTCGCTCACTCAAACTCTCTCTCTCTCTGAGAATGGAGACCTGCTTAATAATTATGTAGGGCCATATGTATGAAAATATTTATGTGAATGGGTTTATAGTTATATATTGCGGTTTATGTTTGAGGGTTTACCATGTGACCTGAATGAGAATTCTTAGGGATACTGAATACCAGTATATTTTTATTATCTTCATTGTTGCCATGTTTCCAATGTAAACATTGCAATTGTCATTAGCTTCATTCTGTCATCATTTCTGTTATTATATATAGTTTGTCAGCCTTAACGGCAACCTGGCTATCTCCACCCCTTTTTGCTCTCGTTTCCTCCCTACCTATCCTCAATAACCTCCAACACACCCCCGCCTGTATACTCCCCCGCATGGAGGTAGCATAGGTGGAGGCGCCAGTAGGACCTGATTTGTGAAGCCACCAATCTGTCATTTCCGGCACCTTCAAGATGGCGCATACCTTTGTATGTCAGGTCAGAAGTCCACTTTTACTGTAACGTATCTTGGTGTCTGCCATATTGAAGGCGCCGAAAATGACAGTTCGGCGGCTTCACTTTACTCCCCTGGATTATTGAGCCATGGCGACTCCACCTATGCTAACTCCATGCTCCCCCGCATCTCCCCCCCCCCCCCTTACCACCTCCACCTCTACCCTTCCCCATGGAGCGCGCATATTTAAGGTTCAGTACTGTATAATGAACAAGAAAAATTCACAATGCCGTGAATGCAGAGGTCTAGTGAAAAACCCACATTTATTTGTAATTTATTGAAAAAGATATACGACTTTTCGGTTACATCACGTAGCCCTCTTCAGGTATGAGTGAGGACAGGTAGTGTAAACGAATATATATGTATACCGCTCATAGAGGGGGAGAGGCGGAAGGGTCACGTGATATTCGGGAGGGGGAAAGACAGTAGGGGTGGGTGAATTTACGCAGGAGAAAGGAAACGGAGGTAGAATGGGGGGGGGGGAGAGTCGGAGAGGACGAGCTGATAATGGGAAAGGAAAGAACATCGGGGCAAATAAAAAAAAAATACATAGAATGGTAACGGAGGAAGTGGAACAAAACAGAATACAGTCACATACAAATAAAAATAGAACTATAAGTTACACAGTACTGTATGTTATATGGATGTGACTTTGACCTGAAGGAGCAATAGCGAAACGTCGTCAATAAAGGCTCCTCGTCATAGAGTGTTGTTCTTACCATTTTGTCAAGCAAATGCTTATTTTAACTCAACGTTCTTCATCTCACTAGGCTCTATCAAAATAAATTTTAACAGTTCGTACTGAAAATAAATAAGAAAACAGATGACAAAATTAACAACAAACGATAACACTACTTCACTATCTGTAAATGTAAATCGTTATACATTTGTCTATAATTATATAAAAAAGCATATAACCTATCCCTATTACTAAGGTAGAAATGAATATTTGAAGCCTTAAAACGAATCACAGCACGAGACTTTTTTTTTTTTTTTTAATTAATTGCGCGGCAGCGCCAATCAACAGGCAGGCAACAATACACACGGGTAGGCAGGACCCACGAGAATACAATGACTACAACCACACACACACACGCACACACACACATCACACACACATCACGAAAACACAACAGAATGGAGCACAAGCATACAGACATATATTTACACTATGACCTATTTAAATCCACAAAAACGAGGGTGGCGTACCAGAAGTTCCTCCAGAACCTGGTGGTTCAGCAGGTGTCGACAAACCACATCAAGTGGCAGGCCCCGGGGCAGCAAGTGTCGGACAGTGGAGCAGGCCAGGCAATAGTGCTCTACAGTGTTAGCACGAGGTGCTCGACACAAGCGACACTCAGTGAAGGGAGGCTCACCCTGCATCCCAGCAACCTGCCACGGTGGCCGGTAGCCAAGCCTCAAACGAGCAGAGACTACATTGTGCCTCCGAACCATGAGGCCTCGACGACGGTAGGAATATTTGTGACGGCAGACAGACTCATAATGTGTGATGGAGATGCTGAAGGGCCTCTCTGCATCCCTGCGTCGCCGTACAGGGAGGAGAGCGGCGGAGCGGACTTTAGAGAGGTAACATGTCAGGGAGAGAGGACGTCCAACACCACGAGGAGGCAGATGGAAGGCCTCCTTTGCGAGTCTGTCAACTGTACCATTGTGACGTAAACCTACATGGGATGGCACCCATAAAAATTTGACAGTCAAGTTACGATGACGCAATAAGGACAAAAACGATAAAATCTGCTGAACAACAGTAGAGTGTGTGGGCTGAACACTAGAGAGAGAATGAAGGGCAGGTCTGGAGTCACAAAAAATGGCAGCATTCACTCCACGTTGACAAACAAGACTAACAGCATCCAGAATGGCATACAGTTCACAAAAAGTTGAGCTAGAGTGGTTACAGAGACGACGGCCAACCCAGCCCCCTGGAGGTGACTCCATGTCAGGTGAGAAAACAGTACAACCTGCTGCACCATCCACTTGCAATGAGCCATCAGTGTAGAGGCAGAATGGATCTGTGATGGAGGATGTCACTGTTTCTATATGTTCCAGAGCCAACTGCCGCTGTAGAGAAGGCAGTTCCGACTTGGAAGTAGGTGTGAACCTCACATCAGGTGTTGGTAGCATCCACGGAGGGGGTCCTGGGGGGACGTCGGCCACCATTATATCTATATTAAGACTATGGAGCATAGAGGAAACAGACCTTATAAGAGTACGTCCAGCAGGCAGTATGGGAGGGACCAGGTAGTTTGGTCTAAGAGAAGTCCTGACTAACTGAGAGTAATGAGGTGAAAGATGTGGGAAATGGAGGCACTTGACAGAGAAGCAAGTAACATTAGAATAAATTCTCTCTACTAACGGGGGAAGACGCAACTCACGCTGCATGTTCACTATCCTGGTCGACATTGGACAACCGAGAATTATTCTCATTGCTCTATTCTGAAATTTTTCTAAGGTTTCAAGAGTAGCCCTGGGAAGTTTAATCAGAGCAGGTGAGAGGTAATCAACAACTGAACGGATAAAAGCAATATAGATAGTCCTGGCTACTGGGATGGAGATGCCCGAGGAGTTGTTAGTGAGCCATTGAAGTGGCGTAAGTCGGCGCTGGAGACGACCCAATAAGTCCTGGACAATGGGATGGTCTTGAGGTCTGGCAGGGACAATTGGCCAAATATTGACTGGTGCGCCCAGGTAGCGATACTGGGAACACATGGGAATGACAGTCCCTCCAATGGTGAACACTGGCCGAGCTTGAGGAAGGCGGCAGGTGAATATTTTGCTCTTATCTGGGGAGACAATAATGCCACAGTGAGAGGAGGACACAGAGAAGGAGTCAAGAAACCGCTGGAGATCCCTTGGTGAGGTAGAATGAACACAGATATCATCAGCATAGCACGTAATTGTAGTTCCAGGTATATCAGGGAGAGAAGTGAGCAGCCGATGCATCAGAATATTAAATAACAATGGGCTGAGAACACCCCCTTGAGGCGTACCAAGATGAAAACTGCGCAAAGGACTAAGCGTACAACTGAAAAACACACGGGAGGTCCTGTTACTCAGGTAGCCCCAAATCCACTGTAATAGATTACCCTTTATCCCAAAGTCAACCAGTTGATCCAAAATGACGTCTCTATTAGCAACATCGAAGGCACTTCGAAGGTCAATGAAGGCCACCACACTGTCCCTGGAAAGGGACTAGGCAGTGGTGTGTGCTCCGTTGGGGAAGGAAACCAAACAGCCATGGAGAAAGGCGATCTTCCAGTCTGTACATGAGACGATTGAGTAAGATTCTCTCCATAACTTTACAAAAACAGGAAGTCAGGGAAATAGGCCTGAACTTCGCAGTGCCGGGCTTAGGGATGGGTATTATTGTGCTGCTGGTCCAGGCTCGTGGTACACAACCATCACGAAGACAAAGATTGTACAGTAGAAGTAGAGGGTTCCCAGGAACTTGTTGAAGTAGGCGCAGCACATCATAAGTAATACCATCATCACCAGGGGAAGAAGCTCTACCTCGAGAGAGACCACGTTGCAACTCCTCCTCAGTTATCACCTCTGCATCATCGTCATCATCTTGCAACAGGGCAGACATTAGACGTAGCCGATGGACAGCAGCACGGGAAGTGAGTGCATCTTGTATGTGGATGGGTAGACTGGCTGAGGTAGATTGTTCTCACCAGGCATCGACAAGTTGTTGGGCATAGTCGGCGGGGGTGTGATGACGAGCAGTGGCCGGTGTCTTTTTAACAACCTGATGGATGAGGTGCCACATAGAAGCCACACTTGTTTGCTGGTTGATGCTGTCCGTGAACCGCTGCCAAGACTCAGTGTGAGCACACTCCTGCAGGGCAACTAAAGCATCCCTAGACATCTGGTAACGATGGAGCAGGTCAGGGGTTGGGTTGGCTTGAAACAATAGGCCATCACGTTCAGCCTCCTCCTTTGCCTCTTGTATACGTGCTTCCAGCGTCCAGGAGTGGGCAGTATGGCGATGCTGGAGGTGTGGCCGGGAGACGTATAGCCTATAAAAGTCATGAGTAGCAGATACAAGATCAGAGTACAACTGTTCAGCTGATGATATGTCAAATGTAGGGAATACATGGGCCATGAATAAGATGTAAGTCGGGCAATATTTAGGGGGCACAGCAATACGCAAACGAGTGGCTGAAGCACTTGACCCAGCAGTTAGAGAATAATGAAACCGAAGAGCGATGTGATCAGAGAATAAGTCTGGCACGGAGGAGCACAGGACCCGAGATGCTATCAGGCCAGACGAGAGGATGTAATCCAGAGTACCTTCCCGGCAATGAGTGGCACCGCCAGTGTCCCAGCGTGTCAGATGATGCTTGCGGATGTATGAAAGGAGACGAACACCATTACGATTAATAGAGCCAGAACCATCACCCAAATCAGAATGCCGAGCATTAAAATCTCCCATAAAAACCATACCACGCACTGTTGGAGAAGGAAGAGCCTCAAGAGTGAGTCTAGCTGGGGCAGAATAGACATTACATAGTTGTAGTACTCCATTCCCAGGTAGAACCGCAAATAGCTGAAAGGTCATGTCAGGATCAGTGGAGGTACGGAGAAGGCGATGTGGCAAGGAGCTATGTATGTAAGTCAGGAGACCATTCCTTACCAGATGAACATATGGCACATAACCTGAGAGAGGAGGAGCTTGCCCAGCAGTGAGCGGCCGTCCTGGAAATGCTTCCTGGAGAAAAATAACACTGGGATGATGACGAAAAACATAGGCCTTGAGTTGAGTGAGCTTAGCATAACTGGTGATACCACATACATTCCAGGAGATGACATCCAGCCGGCAATCACTAGCGAACTCTGTATTTGGAGGTAGAAGTCCGGTGAGTGGGGGCAGATGAGCGACCTGGAGAAGATGATGGACTAGGAGAAGGGACTGACTCGAAAAGCTTTTCAAGGCGAGATGCAACAGTATCCATCTTTTCGGTAAGGGTAGTGACAGTTGAGATGATGGCCTGCTGAGCCTCGACCAAGGTGGAGAGTTTGGAGTCATTGGCAGCCTGCGCGGCAACTAGCCCATCAATCCTGGCTTCAAGGGCAGAAAAGCGGTTCTCGAGAGCCGTACATCGTGCCATGAGGGTAGCAACAGACTTGCGGAGGGCCATGTCTGTAGGTGAGGCAGGGCTGGTAGGAGGAGCAGACTGGGGAGGTGGTGGTGGTGGCGGTGGTGGAGGCGAAGCAATAGTAGTGACACGAGCCTGGACCTGACGTCGAGTACATCCATGCCACACGTTAACCCCTGGCTGAAGGCATCGTGGACACTTCCATCGAGATGTGTCCTCAGGAGGTGAAGGCTCCGAGGTGGAGGCAGCAGGACGTGATGGTTCGCCCCTGACAGGACACGTCTTGGAATCATGGTCGGCAGCACACCATGCACACTTCGGCCTGGCAGAACAGTACCGGGAGATATGCCCCACACCCCAGCACCTGTAGCACGAAGGCTGGTCATTATGAAGTTTCCTCACCTCACACGGTGGAAGACAAGGGAGGAAATCAAAGGAAATCTCATTTGGAAGTGGATCAGGTTGACTCCAGACAACAACAATACGGCTTATGGGGGAACCATCTTGGAAAAAACGACGGGCAAAGTACACACCAGGGTATCCCTTAGCAAGTTTCGGGTCAACATCAATAGGAAAACGGGTAAGGATGTAGCTGGGGAACTTACGAGGCCTTTCGGGTGAGTCTTCAAGAATGAGAGAGAATATATATATATATATATTTTTTTTTTTTTTTTTTCTAATAGTCGTTTAATTTTATTTATTTTCTTCATCAAGCCCGTTATCGTGGCCCAAGTCAACTGCTACTCACACACTCACAAGCCATGACTTCCAAACTGGCACTTAGCCACAAAGGGAGGAAATGTGAGTGTAATTCCAAAATACTGCGCTATTATGGTACCAGCGAGGATGTTTCTTTGGAAGTGTAAATATTCTCAGCACCTCACCTGAGAGGATTCGATCTCCCGACCTATAGTTTACGAGTCCAGCACACTAACCACTCAGGCACCCCTCTTGATAAGACATCTATACCAGGATAGCACAACATAAATAAAGTGTAAGGATGGTATAGTCACGTAGTGGTTTACTCCAATGGAAAGCCATTCATGACCATTAGAAGCCTCCTTGAAGGGAATGTAATTGAAAGTGGTTTAATTTCAGGTAGTCAACTTTTGAAAACAATGTAAGAATGAACTATGTACATTTCAAATAAGATAAAATGTTAACAGAAGAAATTTTGCTGTAGTTTCCACCAAACTAAAATTGTTCAGTTCCGTATAGGCGGGATTGGGAGGCAAGGCAGTTTAGGTTCAGGTCAGATCCTTTTGTTCATGTGCGGATATACAAACCCTCAACCCAATACCATTCTGTTTGAGAATATGATATATAAAAAATATCACTGTCTCGCTAATGATTTCTCCTGTGGTTACTTCATATATATATATATATATATATATATATATATATATATATATATATATATATATATATATATATATATATATATATATATATATATATATATATATATATATATATATATATATATATATATATATATATATATATATATATATTATTTTGTTTATATTCTAGAAATATTCTTGTTGGTTTTTCAATGCAAGAGTTCAAGACACTGGTATATTCAGCAAAGGGGAGGAAGATGGAGCACCTTGTGGCAATTATGAAGGTAAGCCAGATACCAAATGAATAATTGAAATTGATTGTTAATTGTAGATTTAGCAATAAATTATGCAAATAATTTCGACTTGCAATGGATGTACAGAAAGCAACATATTTGGCAACTTTTAAATGCACTGTATACAAAACGATTAACTTAAAGCATTATTAAATTCTATAAGTATTTGCATTTTTAATTTCCAAGAAGTTCTCTAACCTTTCCACTGCGTTGTTCAATTATGTTTCTGAAATTGTGTTTGAACTTTGAAAATAAGAAAATTGGCAACTTTCAGATTTGTATTTGGCATTACACCTGCGGAACTATATTTTGCCCCACATTTGTATGGCATGTGGATATTCTTGGTAACTCCCTCTGAGTGGAAAGCTGTTCACATGAATCTCAATAAATGAACCACGCAAGTAATATATTAATAATGTATTACTTGATGCATTAAGATTACGATATTATATCAATGAAAATTAGGTAAATAAATGTTATGACTCAGTGATTTCACACACTTTCGGTGTACTGGAGTTCATAGGTGGTTCATTCATTGTGGTTCGTATGAGCTGCCTCCCTACTAAGAGAGAGTTGCTAGGTATGTGGGGCAGAATATTGGTTTCGCAACTGTATCTATGGAATCGCCAAATAAACTGTGTATTTCACTCTCATTCTTACCAACATCTATATAACTACAAACCAATAAATTATGTGTTTTTCTTTGTGCTCGACAAAACTTCAGACAAGAGTCTTAAAAAGCGGTGAATAAGACAATGGTTGGACCTTTGATATGGGCGATGACCATTATGTTGGCAACATCCATGTCAGTGGTGTCCACCATTACAGTGGCTTTCATTACCTCAATTATGGCCATCTAATGTAACGAAGGTGACATCCAAGTCGTCAAAAAAATGGACTACTATGAAAAACTTTTGAGTACTGAAAAAAAAGATATCATATTGAGGAAAACAACAACAAAAAAAATGTGCAGAAACATAATCGTTTATTTCATCTTGAGCAATATAAAGTACACCCTTTTCTGTTTGAACAAAGCAAAATTGAATTGAATTGGTAGAAAACTATCGGAGATATAGATTAAATAAAATGTAAACATAAACTTTCCAGGAGAGGTCATTTAAACTTTACGCGCGTTTACAGCAGCCAATTTAAAAAGGCCCCACAAGGTCGTATAATAGTCTAACCACTCTTAAAATGTGGTTTGGGTGGGGTTGTGTGGGACCCGTCCCTATGTACAGGGTTGCCGCGAATTCTGAGCTCTGACTGACAGAAGGGTGACCTGACATACAGTCACCTCCACTCCCGCTTTCACCAGTTCAGCGTTGCCAACGTATACACCCCACCCAGCATCGTGTGAGCTACCAGTTCCGACTCTCGCATCCGAAATACCTGCCAGTAAGGGTTGATGGCAGGTGTTTCAGATGCGAGAGCCGGAACTGGTAGCTCACACGATGCCGGGTGTATACGTTGGCAACGCTGAATTGGTGAAAGCGGGAGTGGAGGAGACTGTACCTTCGCCTCATGTCTGCCCCAGGACAATGTTCATTGGGGTTTTGGGTTTTCCCCAACAAACATGCAGACAGGAGCTTGTCTGATGTTAGTCTCTTGTACTCGGCCCACACTTCCTGTCGGAGATTACTTGGCAACTGGAATTGCACTTTCATCATCTTGTGAGAGGGTGGCAGTTCATAATTGGCAATGGCTCGCTGTTAGAAGCACCAACTGTCTTTCCTGTTTGGGCACAAGTGATGCTGTCGGTTGACGTCAGTTGAGGAGCAGTGCAGGAATGTGTACCAAATATCATTTCGTAACTCCTCCACTCTCCCTCCCACATTACGACGAACTGCAATTCCGAAATACCTTTGTAGTTGTTGTATAACAGAATCAGTCAATTTCTCTTTTCCTCCCATGTCTTTTATTCTTCTCACTTTACCTGTCTTAGTTGTCTTTTCTGTTACCACTCGACTTCTTATTTTTCTTACAGCTGTACCTAATCTTTTCGAGACGCATTCCCCTTTCTCAATTTTCACGTCCCCATACGGTCCTTCCCCATTATTCAAATTACACGCAACATCATAAGCAGAACTATCACCATCAGTTATGAAAACTGTATACCTTACATTATTTTGTAAACTTCTGCCAAACAGTCTCTTAGCCGCTTCAGCTTCCATAGCACCTGAACTCCCTACAAAGTCTTTCTGGCATTCACTTTTGTGGTCGACTAACCACTTCTCAAAGCCCTCTTTACTTCTTTGTTTCTTTTGCAATATTTTTTTCTTTTTCATGCATCTTTCACAGAATTTGCTCACAGTCTCATAATCTAACACTAAACCCATTTCAGCTTCTATTACAGCACCAAGTGCGAGATTGCTTGTGTGACCTCGTTTTTGCCACGAACCATCAAACATCACTTTCATATTATACACTCCATCATTTGCAGTGTAAAATTCCTTTGCAGCACGAACACTATTGGCTAATACATCATTTACCTTTTTCCTAGCAGCATCAAGAACCACTGACTGGTAATACTGATATTTCTTTCCTAGGGGTTTTATGCTCATATTCCCTAACATTTTGTGCATACCTACATGACCAGCACCTATATCCATGTTACTATACACCATCATTGTTGTTATAGGAGTATCCTTGACATCTGACTTACGTAATATATGACCGCAATCTTCACACTCAATATCAATTTTGCAGTCTAAATGTTTCTTCTTTCTCTTCAAGCATTCACGGGCCTTCTCTCCTCTTTACTCCTCCTATGATGCATCAATAAAAATTAAATGGACAGTCAAGTATCAGAGTGCACTGCGAAGTGTAGGGTGGCACCGTGGCAGCTGTATATAGACGTTACAGAAAGTTGCCAGAAACATCCAGAAAGTTAATTTATCACCCCAAAACAATAAATAATAATATATATATATATTTTTTCAATATACAAAAGAGATATGCGTGTGTATGGAGTTGCCAGATGTTGCTAATTTTTTATCTAAAATATTCTATAACAAAAAATAGAAAGCAGATACAGTTATAACAGGCTTGTACAGTGGTGCCACTATCATGTCCATGCTTTTAGAATGTTTATTTAAATATCGGTAATGTACCAAATTTCATTGTACATCTGGCACCCATTACCCCTAAACCGGCGACGGGGGTGGGCTGGAGGGAGTGGAGGTGGCGCTTCTTCTCTGCACCTCCCCCGTCGTGCAGACTTGCTGCCTCGTTTCTTGGTGGTGATGGTGGTGGGTGGTTGTAGATCAGGAGAAATGGCTATTGGTGTTAAGCCATTTCTCCTGAAGATGTCCAGGAGGAGGTCAGAGAGACGACCTAGCCCTTCTGCAGCTAAGGCAACAGCAGTCTTGGTGCAGACGGTGACGATGTCTGCCTGCTGCTGCCGTCGCTGCGGTGGTTGGGCGTCAGCCGTCTTCCTCCCACGGGCATGGAGTGAGCCTAGGACCTGCCCACCATCAGGTCCCGCTACGTTTGTAACCTCCACAGTGAAAGACACCTCCTCTCCGTCCCTCAGTGATGGTAATGAGGTGGTGGCAGCAGAGAGAAGGGTGTCTCTCCTGTGGATGAAGTAATCTCGCTCGTCAGAGGTTATGAAACAATAGCCCTTCAAATGGTTAAACCACTTCACACTGCCAACACGACGGTCGGCAGGGGAAGTGGTGAGGTCGGCAGTAGGTGTTGACACAGCCATGGCTGGATGTAGACTCCAACAGTGGGAGCACTTGACAGAAGCTTAAATACTCCCTTGCCCTGTTAATTACCTCCCAGGAGATACATATGTACCGTGTTCCAGGTGTTGGGAGTGATGGGTATTGCTGCTCATGATAGTTTTAACATTTACTTTTATTAAGGAACGAGTATATATATATCACTTCCATTTCTTCATAAAGTATTATAAACACAATTGTTGCATTACATACCCAACTCAGAACTATAACGAATGTGAAATAAAAGTAGCAACATATTCGTAGCACCACTGTGAAATATGTATGCCACATTTCTATATTATTACTTAAAGACGTTGCATTATAAAGTTTATTTGTCATTGACATACTTAAGTATACTTAAGTATATATTATAAAATTGTTTTGTCACGTGTTCGGGTATTTTACATTAAATCACACAAGCTACGAATCGCTAGTTTAAGAAACGTGGCGAAGCTGTAACCGGTGACAGGTTCAGCACGACCCCACCCAAACCACATTTTAAGAGTGGTCGGACTATAGTCTGTGTAGCCCTGGCAGCGAGCGGACGCAGGTGATAGACCTCCAAAACTTTGTTAATTAACGGCATGTTACTGTGCTAGTGCATCATTTCTGGAAAATATAACCTCAAATAATAACACTCCCAAGTATTAGCTGCGGTCATATGGTGAAATTTAAGCAAAACTAGTGGCATTTGTAGAGATTATAGAGAACTGGAGTAGACAAAACTGGTGGATTCAACATGGCCGACCGCAACAGGAAAACATCAACTTCAGCTGAGCCATTACAGGCCAACAGGAAACAAGAACCAACTTCAGCTAGTGGATGCAACGAGACTGCAAAGGACACACAAGCTATGAAAAAGGTATATCCCTGTGGCACATGCAGGAAGGCTGTCAATGCAGGTGATAAGGCAATGAATTGTGAGGTATGTACCCTATGGTTTCACTGTAAATGTCAAAAAGTGTCTGATAAATTGTACCAGGTGTTGATGGAAGAAGATGACAGCTGTGCCTGGTATTGTTCTAACTGTTACTAAGCATGGTGCAAAGAACCTCAGGCTACAAGTTATTGCCATACAGCAAGAAAATAAACCCATCAAATCAGCACTAGAGAATTTGACAGCACAGTGCTCACACAATGCTGGTGATATCACACAGCTAAACAATATTGTCAAGGACACTAATGCTAAGCTGACAGAGATGGAAAAAACTTTGGATTCGCGTTTAACTGGGATTGAAACAGCACTAAGTAAACCTCCGGCACAAGCTCAGGATCAAACCTATTTGGAAGCCCTGGAAAACAAGCTTGATTCTGTGGACAAGAAAACAGCTACAACAATACAGGCTCTTGAACAGAAAGTCTCTAATATTTCTTCAAAAGACCTAGTTGGACCAGTCTCGGTCAGAAAGTCGACACCAGGGAACTGAGACGATGCCTTACTGAGATAGAGCAGATTGAGCAGAGAAAACTCAACTTGATAATTCTTAATTTACCTGAAGAGGAAGCACTCGAGGAAGACCTCAAGCCTGCCACCTGTATGATCAATGAAGAGTTCAAGTTAATTGTTAAAATTAATAAAGCTGTACGTCTAGGAGATGGTGCCGACGGCAACGATCGTTTATTGAAAGTAGAACTAGATGCACTTGGAGCCTAGAAAGATATTCTAGGATAGGCTAAACAATTGAGGGATAGTAACCACGAACTATATAAAAATGGATATATTCGGCCAGTCTTAACCAAAACACAGCAGACTGAGTCAAAAAAATTATGGCTTGCCTTTACAGAGTTAGGAAATTACAACCAGAAAAAACTGGGTGATCAGCCAAGGCAAAGTAATAGAAATCAAAGGACAACAAGGATCTCTTCACCAGTAGGTAATAATAGCAACACACCTAGGCCTATCAGTTCTCCCAAAGATCTAAGAGTCTATTACACTAATGTTGACAACTCAGTGATGAGCAAGTATGATGCTTTATTAACATTAAACTCTTCTAACAGTTACGATATAATTGCTTTAACAGAGATTAAACCTAAGAGAGGGGACATTCCAGACCAGTCAACAATGTCAGCCAGGGGGTATGACTCATTTGTAAGTGATCTCACCACTCCCAACACTAGGGTAGTGAGTATTTATGTGAAGAGTATATACCATGCAAGACAAATTTTTCCAAATATTCCAGAGGCGTATAATGATAGTGTGTGGGCTATGATAAGGGGACATGACAACAAAACTTTACTAATAGGAGCAATATATAGAAGTGGTATTCCAACCCTAGCTAACCTACATGACAATAATTTGTATAATTCTTTATCATGGGCAGCCTCAAGTAACCACACTCATCAATTGATTGTAGGAGATTTTAATCATCCAGTCATAACATGGAACCCTTCACCAATCCTGTCTTCAAATACCAGCCCAAACGGTTCATACACCAGGTTCGTGGAATGCATTAGGGATACGTATCTATATCAGCACATTACTCGACCAACGAGGTACAGAGATGGACAGACACCTACACAAGACGATCTAGTATTTACTAATGAACCAGAGATGATTGAACACCTAGAGGCTCTGGATCCTTTAGGTTCCAGTGACCATGTGGGAATACATTTCCGAATTATCTTCACCTCAGATGCATCAGCAATATCGAAAACCACTTATAACTACAATAAGGGGAACTATGCAGCCATGAAGGAGGCTCTAAACATCGACTGGGAGGAAACATTGAGAGGACGGACGGTCCAAACAATGGCAGACTACATTGACCTAGCCATTTTACAAGCAGTAGCCAGATGGGTCCCCACCAAGATAAACTTTCCCAACAAGTCAGGGAATAAACCACTTTGGATGAACCGAACAGCACTGACCAAGGTTAGGAAGAAGCACCATGCATGGATAAGGTACCTGAATACCAAAGATGGGCAGGACTATGAAAAATACATTGAAGCTCGCAACATCGCAACACACACATTACGAAGGTTCGGAAAGAATTCGAGAGTAAATTGGCTGCAGAAGCGCGCAAAAACAATAAAGTCTTCTGGAACTATGTAAACAGCCGTCGTAAAATAACAGCCACCCTAGCTGATTTGCGAGATGAAGAAGGAGTTCTTATGAGAGAGGACAAAGACAAGGCAGAAGTATTGAATAGACAATATACAAGGGTATTTACAAGAGAGAATATGACGGCTTTCCCAATTTTTACGAATAAGGACTTTCAAGCAGACTTACACATAACCATCACCAAGGAGAGAGTGCAGAAGATACTTGCAAAACTGAAAATGGATAAATCACCAGGACCAGATCAGATCCATCCTCGTGTATTGAATGAAGTGGCAGAGATTCTGGCAACACCACTTTCAATCTTGTATGAAGCCAGCCTACAGAGAGGTGAGGTGCCAAAGCAGTGGAAGATTACCACAGTGACACCAATATACAAAAAAGGAGAAAAATCAAACCCTGCTAATTATAGACCAGTGTCGCTCACCTCAGTTATGGAGCGTATTCTCGCAGAAGACATTATGAACCACCTCAGAGCGAACAATCTCCTCTGTAACCAACAGCATGGATTCACCTCTGGAAGATCTACTACAACCAATCTTTTAGAGGCAATGGAGATTTGGACCAAAGCGCTAAGTCACAATCTGCCGGTGGATATAATATTCATGGACTATGAAAAGGCATTTGATACTGTCCCGCACGAGTGTCTGCTTGCACAGCTGGCCACGCTTGGTATCAGAGGTGGCACACTGTCCTGGATTAGAAGTTTTCTGACAGGTAGAGAACAGCGTGTGACGGTCAATTACTCATCAGCGGAATGGAGCAATGTCAGCAACGGTGTACCTCAGGGCTCCGCGTTGGGACCCTTGTGAGGAGGAACTTCTGTTGAATCAAGAGATTCATTAGAACCACGAGAACGCTTCTGGTGAAATTGAGAGGAAACTATGGATGAGTCCACAGAGATGATTGCCTTACAAGGAGGAACATCTATGGAGTCAAGTGCCTCAGAGGAACCTCGAAGGCATCTCTGTGGCAGTTTAGGTGACTTAAGTTTCTTTTTTGGAGAGCGTGTGGCAGGGTGAACCTCTACCACATGGACATCTTTCGCTAAAGTCTGAGAATTATCATCAGTTGAAGGGTCACCAGAATGAGTGTCTGATAAAGTTTCCAAGACAGAGAAGCTATTATGAAGTGTAACCTTAGAAACACTCTCACTAAAGCAAAAAGCAGCTGCCTCTTGAGAGGGTTGAGAGGGTGTTGCAACGGATTTAGGGTGAAGGTAGGAGGCGTATGTCTTCACACCACCATCCTTCTGTCTCCTGAAGTTGATTGATTGATTGATATTAGGCGCCGCAACAGCAAGGTCATATGGCTCCTGAAGTTGAGTTGCCGTCTGGCACTACCAATGCTAATAAATTAGGTATTAGCCGAGTGCAGGATATCCTGCTCAAGGAGGTACATCTTACATTGGCGAGAATGCAAGTGGTGAGCATCATTGCAGTAAAAGCAGTAACTCTCTGACCGACACTCAGAAGTAAGATGTGAGTCAAGAGCAGAACAATTACCACACCAGGAACGGTTGTTGCAGTTCCTTCTCCCATGACCAAACTCATAACAACAGAAACACTGTAGGGGACGCTCAACAAAAGGCTTCACCTCAAAATAGGTGGGGTTAATGTTAAAGAGATCTGAGATATGCGAGCCATAGAAAGTGAGGATGATCAAATTTTTACTGCCTTTCATCTTTGTTACTCGTTGGACACTGTCTGGGCACATAGCGAGAATGTCCTCTTCTGAGAATTCATACAGGTCCTCATTATATATACGCCCCTTGCTATAATTAAATGTTCCATGTCGTTTAATAGATTCAAACATGCTATCAGAAGGACAGGGGAGATTGAGGAGCATCATGGCCTGTGTAAGATCTTTGGCTCTAATTAAAACGCCCTCTCCATATTTCTTTATGTGGTCCATTGGTAATTATCCAATTTTTTTCTCCAGATACCGAGAAGCATGGATAAGGTTACCACATCCCTCTCTGTAGTAAGCCACAAACCAAAAGGGTGTAGGAACCCGATATTCCTTTGGGACATGCTCTACAGGGTCATCAAAGATGTTAGTGCAGTAATCATTTTCACTGTCAACTACATTGGTGGACCGCATCATGTGAACTTTACAGTGAGTATCCCCCACAGTCAGGGGAAGAGGTACCCTGCCCACGGCGACCAGCGCTCGGTCCCCTCATCTGTCCGGTAGGTAGTAGCTCTTGGCTTCTGGGGCCAAAAACACCAAATCAATGATATATGGATAAAGAAAAGCCCCAATCTCTTCCTCGAGCGGTGGTCGACCAGGCCCTCGAGACGTCACTCTCTGGTCGTGGTAATATGCAGAAAGCTGCAAATAAGACTAGACCTAGCAGGTCGGGTGTTGTGCCGAAGAACCCTGTTAGCGATTTGGACACGTTAATGTTAACGAATGTACTTGCATCCCTTTCCTATGGCACTATCCACTCCATTTTTAAGTGTTTTGGAGTAGTTCTTCGAATCCGAATCACATATGACAGTGATTGTAGGTCTAATCGGTGCTATATTACTTTCAATACAAATGCTGCTGCCAAAGCAGCATTTGAGGCAAAAGATTCTCTGACGGTGGGAGATACTCATTGTAAAGTTCAGATGATGCGGTCCATCAATGTAGTTGACAGTGACAATGACTACTGCCCTAATATATTTGATGACTTTGTAGAGCATGTCTCAAAGGAACGTCGGGTTCCTACACCCTTTTGGTTTGTGGCTTACTACTGGGAGGGACGTGGTAACCTTATCCATGCTTCCCGGTATCTGGAGAAAGAAATTGGATTATTACCAATGGGCCACATAAAGAAATATGGTAAGGGCATTTTAATCAGAGCCAAAGATCTTACACAGGCCATGATGCTCCTCAATCTCCCCTGTCCTTCTGATAGCATGTTTGAATCTATTAAACCACATCAAACATTTAAGGGGCGTATATATAATGAGGACCTGTATGAATTCTCAGAAGAGGACATTCTCGCTATGTGCCCAGACAGTGTCCAACGAGTAACGAAGATGAAAGGCAGTAAAAATATGATCATCCTCACTTTCTATGGCTCGCATATCCCAGATCGCATTAACATTAACCCCACCTCATTTGAGGTAAAGCCTTTTGTTGAGCGTCCCCTACAGTGTTTCTGTTGTTATGAGTTTGGTCAAGGGAGGTGGAACTGCAACAACCGTTCCCGGTGTGGTAATTGTTCTGCTCTTGACACACATCTTACTTCTAAGTGTCGGTCAGAGAGTTACTGCTCTTACTGCAGAGATGCTCACCCCTTGCGTTCTCGCCAATGTAAGATGTACCTCCTTGAGCAGGATATCCTCCACTTGGCTAATACCCAATTCATTAGCATAGGAAGTGCCAGACGGCAACTCAACTTCAGGCGACAGAAGGATGGTGGTGTGAAGACATATGCCTCCGCCCTTCGCCTAAATCGTTTGCAGCACCCTCTCAACCCTCTCAAGAGGCAGCTGGTTTTTGCTCTAGTGAGAGCGTTTCAAAGGTTACTCTACATAATAGTTTCTCTGTCTTGGAAACTTTATCAGACACTCATTCAGGTGACCCTTCAACTGATGACATTTTTCAGACATTAGCTAAAGGTGTTCATGTGGTAGAGGTTCACGCTGCCACACGCTCTCCAAAAATGAAACTTAAGTCATCTAAACTGCCACAGAGATGCCTTCGTGGTTCCTCTGAGGCACTTGACTCTATAGATGTTCCTCCTTGTAAGGCAACCATCTCTGTGGACTCATCCATAGTTTCCTCTCAATTTCACCAGAAGCGTTCTCGTGGCTCTGATGAATCTCTTGATTCAACAGAAGTTCCTCCTCGCAAGCTTCCTTCGAGATCATCAGAGGGGCGTGAAGTTAATGTGGATGCCACGGAGGTTGTGACTTCTAAAGATTCAGTTTCTCTTCCGCTTGAGCAGCGAAGTGATTCTACCACCTGTATTATGGATGTTGATGTATCTGCCTGTGTCAGTGATACCACTGCTGTACAGGACAATACCAATATAATTGTTTCAAAGAATATCCCAGCTCATATACCTTCCTCTTTTAACATATCAGATGCTTCAGGGACTCGTCTACGGGTCCCAATTACTGCCCCAAGTACTACTCCTCGGGTTCGCTCTTCTAGTGGCCCAGGATTAGACAAATCTTATCGTTCGAGTAAACCCTCAGGTCGAGGTGGTAGTGGGAAGTACCTCCGTGAGGCTTCCCAAAAATCGGTACTAAAGTAACACCGTTCAAGGTCCTTCAGTGGAATTGCCGTAGCTTGCGTGCTTCTTGGGAAGAACTGCGCATTCTTTTCTCTAGCTTCTCTCTTGCATGTGTTTCTCTCCAAGAGACAATGCTTGGGGACTACATTCCTGCCAGTCCTCCATCATACTCTGCATTTTATTCCAATTCATTTGAAGGACAGGGTCACCATGGTGGCTCTGCCATCCTAGTTCGCCGAGATATTCCATGCACGAGCCTGGAGCTTGACACTCCGCTCCAGGCTGTTGCAGTTAAGGTATTTATGGACCGCCCGTACACTATGTGCAGTCTATACCTTCCTCCCAGTGTTACAGTTGAGAGGGGTGATCTCAACCGTCTTGTACTGGACTTTCCCTCTCACTTTATTTTATTGGGTGATTTTAATGGTCATCATCCTCTGTGGGGTGACAGTTCGGTCAACCCCAGGGGTGTTTTATTGAGGATGAGGGATTAGGGTTTTAAATACGGGAGATGTGACACAATTTAATAGCCCTACGGGGACTTTTACCGCTATTCACATTTCCCTCTGCTCACCCAGTGCTATGTTGGATTTTACTTGGAAAGTGTTGCCTGAGTTATATGGCAGTGACCATTTCCCTATACATTTAGAAGGTAACAGGTACGAACCACAGTCTCGTCTTCCTAGGTGGAAATAGAGAAGGCAGACTGGCAGTTTTTTAGAGAGCTAACTTCTTCGGTCTCTTCTGTAGCCGATTTCAGTAGCTCTGATGAGGCTGTAACATATTTCACTGATATGCTCCACTCTGCTGTTCTCAACTCTATCCCTAGAACTTCTGGCTACTTTCCCAAACGTCCTGTCCCTTGGTGGTCACCAGTCTGCACCACTGCTGTGCGGGAGAAGCGTGCTGCTTTCTCTCGCCTTCGTCGCAATCGTGGGGACCCAACTCTTTTAGAGGATTTCCGACGGGCAAGGGCCCGGGCTAGACGAGTCTTAAAAGAGGCCCGACGTGCATCTTGGAAGGTCTATGTGTCTTCAATTAATACTAAAACTTCACTCACCCAAGTGTTCAGGAGAGTACGTAAGATGGCGGGGAAGTTTTCTCCTAGTACTCCACCTGTACTTAAGGTCAATGGAATTAAGATCATGGATAGTTTGACGGTGGCCAATACCATGGCAGAAGCTTTTGCAAATGTTTCCAGCCGTGACTTTTGAACTCTGGCTGTCAGGCATGAGTTAAGAGCCAAGGAGCATACTGTCCTGGATTTCTCAGGGAACGAGAATGAAAGTTATAACCATATATTCACCCTGAGAGACCTGCATTCTGCTTTCTCTCTCTCTGCGGCGACACTTCTCCTGGGCCAGACAACATCCCATATGCAATGTTGCGACGCTTGGGTGAGGAGGCGATCTCATTTCTTTTAGCTTTATATAACAGAATCTGGCTTGAGGGTGTCTTCCCTTCTGGGTGGAGGGTTGCTACCATCCTTCCTTTCCTCAAGCCGGGCAAGGACTCTGGTGTTGCCCTCAATTATCGACCAATTGCCTTGACCTCCTGTCTCTGTAAACTATTTGAAAAGATGGTGAATGTCAGACTGGTATACTTCTTGGACATTATGGGGTGATTTTCTGTCTCCGTCCCAGTCTGGCTTTCGTAAATACCGTTCCACTACAGATGTTCTGGTCAGGTTGGAAGCTGCTGCATGTGAGGCCTTTGCACAACATCAACACCTTGTCTGTGTATTCTTTGATTTAGAGAAAGCCTATGACACCACATGGCAATATGGCATCCTGCAGCAACTCCATTTATATGGCCTGCGGGGTCGCCTTCCACACTTTCTTAAGGAGTTTCTCAGTGGTCGCAGTTTTTTTGTGAGGGTTGGTACAACTCAATCAGCATCTGTTGCACAGGAGGAGGGTGTTCCCCAGAGAAGCGTTCTCAGTGTCACATTGTTTGCAGTAGCAATTAATGCCATTGCCTCATCCCTTCCAGACGGTATACCTAACTCGATGTATGTTGACGACCTAGCAGTCTGGTTTGTTGCTTCCCGTATGTCAGTGGCGGAGCGGCGCATGCAGCTTGCCCTTGACAGGGTGTCACGTTGGACTGGTTCTCATGGGTTTCGATTTTCTCCTTCCAAGACAGTTGCTATGCACTTCTGCCGCATCCGAGGCGTCCACCCCGATTCGGACTTATTCATGTATGGTCATCGGATACGTTGTGTCGAGGAGACTCGCTTTTTGGGTCTCCTTTTTGACAAACGTTTGACTTGGGTTCCCCACTTACGTACACTTAAGGTCTCTTGCCTCAAGGCTCTTAACCAGTTGAGGGTCCTGGGCCATACGTCCAGGGGGGCTGATCGGGCCACCCTCCTCCACCTATACCATGTTCTTATTAGGTCAAAACTCGACTATGGGTGTGAGGTGTACTCTTCTGCCACTGATGCTCGTCTCAGAGTTTTAGACTCTGTTAATCATGCTGGAGTACGTCTGGCGACCGGAGCCTTCAGGTCGTCCCCAATCCCCAGTCTCCTGGTGGACGCTAATGAGCCACCTCTTGATCTCCGTCGCCAGTCCTTGATGGTTCGTTGTTGGCATCGATTACATCGGCTTCCTGACTCCCTTCCCTGCTTGGCGGTGTCATCTGATATCATGTCTCAGTACTACCTTTTACATTCTCGTACACCATGGCCCTTTGGCTCCCGGGTCAGGAAGGCTATGGAGGAGATGGGCATTGATGACTTCCAGATTGTCCTGTGAGGATCCCCAGGGTGGCTCCATGGCTTTTTCCAGAAGTTTTCCCCTGCACCTGCTTTACAGACAAGAAGGAATCTCTTCCTCCTCCAGTGGCTCGTTCCCTCTTTTTAGAACATGCCTTCAGTCACATGGAGTCCCTCCCTGTGTACACTGATGGTTCAAAGTCTGATGCTGGAGTTGGCTTTGGAGTTGTCTTTCCTGACTTTTGCCGTGGCGGCAGGCTCCCTTCTGTCATGTCAATTTTTACTGCTGAGCTCTCGGCCATTTTATATGCCCTTTAAGTGATTTTTACTCTCCCTCAGCCTTCGTTTACTATTTTTAGCGATTCCTGTAGTGCCTTGCAGGCCTTGTGTAATTTTAACTCTTCCCATCCCCTGGTGTTGGCCATTCTTGAGTGGCTTGTCCTCCTGGGTCGTCGTGGCCGCAAAGTCACTTTTTGTTGGGTCCCGGCCATGTGGGTGTTGATGGGAATGAGCAGGCTGACGCCCTGGCTATGGCTGCGGTCCCCAATTCCCGGCCTTCTGCCAGGCGTCATCCTGTTCCTGCAGTGGACCTTCGACCCTACATAGATGCTACCGTTCGTTCCTGCTGGCAGGACAGATGGGACGCCGTCGGGGCTAACAAGCTCCGCGACATTCGCCAGCGCCTTGGTTTGTGGAGCTACAGTGGCCTGTCCCGCCGGTGGGAGATGGCTCTTGTACGTCTCCGCATTGGCCACACATTATTGACTCATGGCTTTTTAATGGAGAGGGCTCACTCTCCCTACTGTGATGATTGTCTGGTCCCTTTGACAGTGCGGCATCTTATTGTTGAGTGTCCCAGCCTTGGTGACCTTCGTCGTAGGCACCTCTCTGAGTACCAGGAGGGTGACGGTTCTTACAGTCTCTCTCAGGTCCTCGGGGAGGAGGCTTGTGGTGTGGGAGGGAACACCCTCTTCTATGTGGAGGAGGCTGGCCTTTTCCACAAATTGTGAATTTTATTGTATTTATGGCTATTAATTTTTAGGTAGTTAAAGTTTAATGTTTCGTTAATATTTCAATTCTTTTATATATCTAACTTAAGTAGGTTATTTCATTAATATATGATTTTTTTTTGAAGACGTGGGTTTTATTTATGCTGCTTCTCCCTTTCGAGGTAGTGAAAATTATTTAATCTTTGTACATATTTTATTAAAGATGTAGACGACCTTTTTATGTTGGGCGGGCTTCTCCCTTTCTAGGTAGTGAAAATTATTTAATCTTTGTACATATTTTATTAATGATGTAGATGACCATTTTATGTTGGGCGGTATATGACCATTGCTGTTGCGCCGCCAGATGCCTAATGGCATCAATAAATCAATCAATCAATTATTTGCAGCTTTCTGCATACCACCACGACCAGAGAGTGACGTCTCGAGGACCTGGTCGACCACCGCTCAAGGAATAGATTGGGGCTTTTCTTTATCCATATATCATTGATTTAATGTTGTTGGCCCCAGGAGCCAAGAACTACTACCTACCGGGCGGATGAGGGGACTGAGCGCTGGTCGCTGCGGGCGGGGTACCTCTTCCCCCCACGGGGACACTCGTTTTAAAAAGCAGCCCCAATGGCTCGAAAGTTTGCCCACGACGGTGCTGAGACCCCCTTCCCCAACATCTGCCGGCCCAGACAACCAACCATCCAACATAGGACGGCCCCTAGAGGGCGGTCCCTCTGGAGGGCAGCACTCCTACTCCACCTCCACCACCATCAAAGATGACTCCACCGACGACAACATGGACCTGGAGATTGAAGGGAGATGGCAGACGGGGGGGGGGGGGAGAGAGGAAGATGAAGAGGACAGACGGTCCACAAAAACCACCTACTGTCACCGTAAAGTGATGGATGACTGCCTCTCCTCGACTCGACCTCTTCTCCCTGTACACCTCACGCTATGGGGACACCGACGTTTTCCAGGTTCGGGAGGTGTGAACAAGTAGAGTAACACCATCTGCTTGTCCACTCTCCAAATGGTCATCTCAAATTCTCCATCGACCTCCTTCCTGCCGACTTCCACAAGGAAAAGGAGGAGGCACTAACACTTATTCACACACACACACTTCTCCACATACACACACACACTATCACTCAATAAATTTATCACCTTAATGACCATTACACAGTCGATAGGCGTTAAAAGCAAATAACAACAACAACATCTCACTTCCACACGATTGAGACGCTTCGAGGCTAAAATTCGAAAAAAACCACGTTTGTGAATATCAGAAAACTGAAGTTTGTGAACACTAAAGTGACATATGTAGGATGGGTAGCCAGCTCAGACTGACATCAACTCAAAATTCACTTGTCCACTCTATTTACATATCGAAGTACATTTTCCTACTCTAATTTTGTTGTAAGACATGTCAGACACACATTTTTCAATACAATAATATGAAATATAATGTCACTCTCGTTCTTACGTACATACATGGTAATTACAGAAAATGTGGAGTGATGAAAATATGACCTTCCACCTTCACTGTTTGAGTAAGACTGACTGGTGGTTGTTGTGTGGGCTGTGGGTGGTTTCTTGCCTCTCGCCCTAACTGTTGCCAGGCCGATACTAGCTTGTTAGAGACCGCTCAAATTTAATAACTGTGCTGTTGAATGAAACTACACCCGAGGTTCTCCAGACTTGTTACTAGTGTCAAAATTTCTCTACACCTATCGTCGCTATTGGTTATCGCTTCGATGCAATGCAAGAGCTCAGAACGACAAATATCAAATTTGTGATGTCACATAGTTCGAAACCCTGCCTCTCCTAAATTCCTATTTCCTAGCTATGATTACGTCACTAGCATACATTTGCCTATCATTACACAATGTATATTAATGCCACTTCATGATAAACATGTCAGATTTGAAGGATTTACTTCCATCAATAAATTAATATATTCTGCAATTATGTTAGGAGTACGAACGAGTGGATCGGTTGGACGCTGTAAGCTACGGCCTCTCATCAGCTTGTCGCAGGTGGACACAGCCTCGCGCAATTTCAGAAATTCTTTGACACGATCCTTGATTCGTGACAACCTGAATGTCTTGTTGTGCAACTCTGTTTAAACTTTTCTGTGGCAAGAATAATTTGTGGACTTAACTATGCTGTTCGTGTCCTCAATCGAGCATGCTAACCCTCCTTGCTAATTATATGCCTAACAGCGTACGTGCGAGGGTTCCCAGCATAAAAAAATGGATGATTTGAGGAAATTTTTCTGTGACGACATTAATATGTTATTATTTTCTCATATAGCATACCATAGGTATCCAATTTCCAAATTCTCCTTTGACGAAACAGTTTTAAATATTATTTGTGTTGAGTGATGATAATGCATCTCATTTGGCTGGCGGTCTGCCATTGACGTGATCAATGTGCATAAAAGAAGATATTGCTACTGGGATGCATATTGGCGTTTGACAACCATGGCGGGAATAAGTTTACATTAACAACATACCTAATTTTGCAACACTAATAACACTCCACATTATCAACCAATGCCAATTCGTTGCAGTAAATTAAATAGACGCCTGAAACTATTACATTAACAAAGTATATAGAAAAAAAATTATAAGCATCAATCCGTTTTACACAATACAAATAGTTTTTCTTTCCCTCAGGGTGGTTATGAAGGAGAATGGCAAGTGTATTTAAATTCTCTGTATTGGGGCACAGGGCTGATGAAAGTCACCACCTGGCGAGACCATACATTTACTGTCCAAACAACTGTCTTCCCAGATAAAACGTCGAATCTCTTGGCTGCAACTCTCAAGGTATGCAGACATTCCAACTTATTAAAGCTGATATCAAACAAGCATATTTTCTTTTGGTATCATCATCAGCCATTCTTCGTTGGTCCATTACAGGACGATGTTCTATTTTCAACTTCTCTCTGGTCAGACTCCCCAGTTAACCCTCCCCAGTATTAATCTAGTCTCCTGCCGGTCCTCTGTCAACGCTGGATTTTGCATTTCTTCTGGTGTTGCCACTAAGTCCTCCGTATCCGTCCATTTGCCACTCTATTATTAATTAATTAAGGCCTATCAACACGATCGAGTAGTGCCTGCCAACTGAACATTGTTCTCTCTCTTCTTTAGCAATGTTACCAAATGGAGCAGTTCCCGACAGTTCCACACTATTGTGCCTGCCAGCCCATTACAATACGTGTGTATTGGATTGGGTTTTGGTAGCAATGTTTGCCTACAGGCACTGCTCGTTCATGTGGACAAGGCCTTACCAATAAAACAAAACCTTTACATGGTGGTACTACCAAATTTATAGGTTTATGGATGAGAAATAGGAAAGGAGAATTAATATATGTGGGAAAAAAGGAGAGAGAGAGAGAGAGAGAGAGAGAGAGAGAGAGAGAGAGAGAGAGAGAGAGAGTGGTGAAGGGTGGACAGATGGATAGGGAAGAGAAAATAGGAGAAAATGTGAATATTTAAGAAGAATGGAAGAGGGAGGTAATAGGAAGGAAGATTATTAACGTTTAGTTTTAAGTCTTATGCCTTTTCTAAATCATGGAAATAATAGTATGTCAGCATCTCTTGATAATTATTTGCCTATACATGATATTATGAAGGTTAATCATAGTATCATAGTCAGCAAAATAAGTTAACTTTTCTTTACTCTAGGTGGTTACGTTTCCGTGGGAGCCGAGTGTGTTCTACAAGATAGCAGATAATGGGACGGTGATACTGCGCTATGGAGTGGATGTCGAGGTGGCTCGTCTCTTAGCTCGGGTCCTTAACTTCACAGCTGACTTTGTCGATCCCCCAACAGGTATAGTTAAAAATATTATACCACACATTAAAAAATGAGCTTACCGAAGCACCTTCGAATACATTAACAAATATATTGAGTCATTAATTAAAATATTATTTAATTTATAACAATATTTATTATTTTTATAATTTTTTACACTCGTAAGTCGAAGCCCGATATCTGAAGCAGGCAGTTTCTAAAAGATAGGCCACCCAAAGCCTCCATTGGTTCCAAATGTGAGTATGGAAAGGGCCTGACTGCAGCCACGGCTCGGAAAACTGCCGCATGCGCAGTTCTCTCCATTCCTTAAGGGTTTATTATTCCCAGAACACATAAATTGAGAGTGGTCTTGGTAGCGAAATGGTTAGCTTGAAGGTTTATGAAGTGCAAGGTACTGCGTTCAAGGCAACTGGTGTTCATATTTTTACACAAACTATTTATTACTATTTTCACACATCCACGTAGGTTAAGTTAGGTTAGCCCCTAAGGATGCCAAGGTTATGCCCGAAGGATGCCAAGGTTATGCCCGATGGATGTTAAGGTTATGCCTGAAGGATACCAAGGTTGGGCCAGAAGGAAATCCTGGGCTAGGCTAGGTCAAGTTGGTTACTCTGATTTCAAAAACTCATAGTTTGGTTAGGTTAGGGAGTAACAGCGCATGCCCCAGTTAGCGGACCAGTGGCTAAGGCTAGGCCCTCCCGCGTGTGTGGTCTCTTGCTTCTCAGTACACACACACACACACACACATTATCAGGTTTGGTATAAAGTCGTGACGTTGCATATTATCTGTTGTTATATATAGAGAGACACGAGGTGCAAGAGTGATAGTGTGTGTGTTGGTATATATACTAAATAACAAGAGAAAGAGAGAAAAACGAAGTGCTAGAGTGATAGTGTGATTGTGTGTACTGTAAAGCAAGAGAGAGAGAGAAACAAGGAGCTAGAGCAGGCTGCTTGTTGTCCGTATTGAGAGATGAAGTAAACTATGTTTGGTGTCCAATTGTGAAGTCAGGTGTCTACAAAAATTAATATATGTAAATAAATTTTGTATTACTTGGGGATGACACATTACTCATATGTTGATAAAAATATTAAAATGGCTTTAATGTTGCATTAGCACATGTTACTCTGCTTCTCTGCACCCAATCCTTCTTTCCACCCACCAAGCTGTCCCTACCACCTCCCTCCCCCACTCTCCCTTTCTCCGACCCGAGTATGTGTAAAAGCGCGATTATTGTCCCCTTAATTTAATATTACTATTTTACTTTACTCTGGGAGGAAAACAAAAACCCACTGTCTTTAACAAAACAAAAAGCCATCAGTGTATGCTACTACTCTATCCTATAGTTGGATCAACCTGTTCTGGAAAAAAAAAAAAGACTGATGAGGAATAGGACAAGTCCAGTCCCTCCTCAGTACTAGGCATACGCTGCCACCACCAGACCAAGTTGACAAGAGGAATCAAATGAACACACACCGGAAGGGTAGCGCAGCGTTTGCTTAATTAGGCGTGTGAGTAAGCAACCCAGACTACAATTTTAACGGGGGTACGATCAGTGATGTGAATTGTGAATTAATATCTATATAGGATCACAGTCTATTTGCTAATATCGGTGACGGAAATACTCAACTAATTATAAACCCGTTTATTTATAATTTATCACACGAGTACATTTATATTTATATAATATTAATACAAGAAAATTCCCCCCCCCCACCTTATTAATAGTTCCTACTCCCCGTTTTGTCAACTTGGACAGGAACAATTCCGTGTCTCGCCAGTTGACAGAGATCTAAACCCTCTTAAATCCACATACCAAAATTAATGACCACAATACGGTATTTAAAAAAAAATCACATCCTAAACATCAATATCCTACTACATCCTAACATCAATATCCTAATACATCCTAACATCAATATCCTAATATTATTCGAATTGTAAATTGCCAGCAATTATTATTAGTATTATTCACCACATGTGTGTCAAGTTGCTCAAGGGTGTTACTAAATGGCCGCTTCTCGCAGCTGTCACAATACCGGAAGCAGAATGAGAGCAAATATACATTAGTTACAGTGGTGCCACTTCAAAAAAGTAAAATTCCCACAAACTTGCTCTTTTTTTTCCCACAAATTCCCACAAACTTTAATATAATTTCCACAAAAAATTCCACTAATTACATATAGCATAAGACCAAGATAAAATAGTGTTTTATAAAGAAAATACTAGCCAAAATGAAAATAGGATTGCTGATACCTTAATAATGAAGTTGTTGCTGTTGCTGGTACTTGTAAGGGGAATGGTTTACATGTCGGGCCCCATCCAGTCATCTTCTTGTACCTCACTCCATGAATCATCTTTGGCGTTGATATTTTTCATCATTTCTTCAGACGGCCTGAAGGTCACACATGTTTTATTTTCAAGAATTAGTCCATACGAGATTTGAAGAATTGCATCCACTGACCGTACGTGAAAGCGATTTCGCAATTTTGAATGCACTATGTTCATTCTTGAAAAGATTCGCTCCACTGATGCATTTGAAAACGGTAGTGACGGCAACGCCAAAGCCAGTGATGATACATTTGGATAAACTTGTTCTCCAGAGGAATTTTTCTGTTCATGTACAGCTCCGGACAGATCAATGGTCCACACCCCATCCATCAGCGACTTGGTTTGGGCCTTGGTCATTTAGCACCAGGAAAAGGTGATAGAGAGGTGTGACAGCAAGCAAGAATGAAATAGGAAGAAAGGAGGGACAGTTGAAGAAATATAAGCTAGTGGCGGGGGCCGAAGGGGCGCCAAAACCCTTAAAGTATTGCCCACATCATTACAGGCAATACCCCCCTACGGGGCAAGCACGAAGGATAAAAGGAATACAGGGATAGCTGTCTAATATCCAAAGGATAATATATATTCAGTAGTCTATCCCACTACGATGGTGAACAAAAGACAGTGCCTTTATTTAAAGGATATAATGTAACAGATATTCTAATTATATTTGTTTGTTATTACTTTTCAACTAATCACCTTCATTTGTCTTACCCTCTTCCCCCTCACCCTCGCCTCAAATCATCACATTTCTTCTCTCCTATATCCACCTACGTTAATGCAATATGCACTTCTTTAAACCCGGATTCTTCAAACTACGGGTCCCGAATTCCTCCAAACTGGGTCGCAGGCTTACAAAAATAAATACATGAATAAAAAAGAATAATAATGTTCGTGACAATAAAATAAACATGAAGTTCATACATGAATCCACCTAACATATTTTTATAATCGAATATTCATATATTTAATTATCAATAAAACAAAATCATTGCACAAATATTAGCCTTCTTGAGAGAGAATGAGAGAGAGAGAGGGAGGGGTAGGTGAGGCAGTGTTTATAATTCTAATTAGAATTCCTTTTAATCATAAATATTACGTTTAGTTTCTGGCCTTGTATTTTCTTTGATTGATAATTCTGATCATTTGAAAAAGATCTTTCTGTATGGGTCGCGTGAATGATGTCATAGTAAAAACTGGGTCACGACTGAAAAAGTTTAAAGAACCCTGCTTTATACTATTGGTGATTCGATACCGTTCACAGTGTATGCTTCATTCATTCTTCCTGACACACGTCTCTCTACCTGATCATTCGTTACCCTCTTATATAGCTCCGCCCACATTTCTCTCCTCCTCTCCCACTAACATCCCCCCTCCCTCCACCTGCAACTGTTACCAGATCCCACAGGCCCAAACCAAGTCGCTGATGGATGGGGTGTGGACCATTGATCTGTCCGGAGCTGTACAGTACTTCAGCCCAAAAAGATATGGTATTTTTCATGCATGACTGTGACCATTTTTAAACACTTAGTGAGGCCCATTCATTTTCAAAGTCATCCATGTCTTTAATTATATTCCTGTGCCTAGCAGCTATACTTGAGATACTTTCTTTACTTGGGGACATTGCAGTGTTTGGATGAAAGTGTTTCAACATGAGTAGTGTGTCAATGTCTGGAAGGCGTGTTTGAACTTGTTTGATTAAATCAACTGCAAATTTCATGCACCTCTCTTTGATGTACTGTTTATGTTCATTAGTCAGTTGCGATGCCAGAAGACCAGTGGTAAATTCATAACCCAAATCAATTGATGCAAGTGGGATGACATAATCAGAACCCCTTAAATCAGGAAGCTTCTTATTTGGTACCTTGGTCAGATATTTAGGCTCTACTACTTTCTGTAGAAGGATTCTGAACATACTAAGTAAATCTTGTGTGAGCTTAGTGACGTCAGCATTCTCAGCTTGAACAATCTATTTAACTTTAACTACTTCCTTCAGCAATTTTCGTGTATACACCGTGAACAACTTATTTTCAGGATTTCTGTAAGCATCATAGAGCAATCGAGCAACATGGCAACGTTCAGATGTTGCAGCCATCTCAAAATGAAGTTTGAGGGCATCCCATTGGTCGATAATGACGGTCATTGCCTCCAGCTTTGCTAACCATCGTGTTTCTGCTAAACCTGGCACTTTAACAGGTGTATTGCCTTCGTCCAGAGTTTTGTAGATTTCTCTGTAAGAGTTTATTCTTTTGGGGCTGTTTGAGAACCAATTGTGTGCTTCCTTCACGATGAAATCCAGTACTGTAGGTAGTCCTTCTGAGGCCTTACTGGCTGCTAAATGCAGCGAATGGCAGACACACCTAAATACTATTAAGTTAGGGTTATCATTCTTTAGCAAGGTCACTAGAGAATGGTTGCGACCAATCATTGCATTTGCCCCGTCACATCCTACTCCAACTAGTTTGTCAACTGCCAATTTGTCTTCATTCATTACAGATTTTACAGTATTGTAGAGGGATTCAGCTGTGCAGCCTTCCAGTGGAACCAAACGATAAAATGTGCTGACTATTTCTCTTTTGGAAAGACTATAATATCGTATTGTTAGAGCTAAGCATGTAACATTTGCTGCATTTGTGCTTTCATCTACCAATATACTAAAATATTGGTCTCCTATATCCTTTCTCAGGCTTTTTGCAAAACTGGGGGCAATTATATTTCTCTGTAATCTTGCACACTTTGTTCTATGAATTTTGACATTTTGAAGAGGCTTGGAATTTGGGTCTAGCTGAGGCACAATTTCTCCTTGATGATCAACTGAGTGTGTTGATGAGTGATCCGTTATATACACTGCCAGTCTAAGTTCAGCAACCCTAGTTGGATCTTGTATTGCAGGCTGTACTGAGTCTGATTAAGGTTTGACCCTTACTGGTGCATGCTCTGATGCATTCTTTATGTTTTTTTCCTTCATAAAGGCCAGTAATAGATTTAATGTGAGCCTGAAAAGTTGTACCACAGATCTTGCAGCAAGCCTTTGTACTATCTCCCACCACAGGTTGGAGCCAGCCTGCGAAAGAGGTACCGTATGTAACTAACAGTAAAACCGATTTATTTTCGTAATGTACACCCAGAAGTAAAAATGTCTGGGCAGGATCTATCCCCTCCCACCCCCACCCCAGACAGCAGCAACTGGGAGAGGAGGGACGGAGAGGCAGTTCCCCTCCTCGTTGCTGCTGCCTGGGTGGGGGTGGGAGGGGAGAGATCCTGCCCAGACATTTTTACTTCTGAGTGTACGGTGGTTATACTTATCCGATATTTTATCCAACGTTGTGTGAATGGAAATAAAGTGTCTGAATATACAGTAATCCCTCATCATACACTGGGGTTATTAGTGTAAAATGTATGGCGAGGGTTTACTATACTGTACAGACTTTCATTACACAATACATTACACACCCATAACCCCAGTGTATAATAAGGGTTTACTGTACAAACTTTCAGTACACACCCATAACCCCAGTGTATAATTAATTAATTTAAAGTTGAAAGACATTCGCATTAGGCCTGCAGCTAGCTGGAGACACTGCAGAACGATGAAAACGGCAATAAGCAAAGAAACTGATTTGCATTTGTGGTAGTAAAGTAATTAATTCAATGAGAACCATCACTAATTCCTAAGTTATTAACCCTGGAACCCCATCGTTCATTTTGAGTCACACTAACCACATCCCCGGGAGAATTTCACCCGTTTTTGGAAAATATATATATTTTTTTTTTTCAACTAAAGTTTATTGCAAAATACACATTGAAAAATAAATCTCTACCTTTGTTTAGATTAGTGGTAAACTTAATTTGTACTTTATTTAACATTGTTATTGATTTTAAGGTAAATTAGTGTAAATTTACTAAATTTTTTTATGCACTGGGGGAAAAAAATTGGCAAAAAAAAAGTAATGCAGCTGGAGACTTCTCCTCTTGTGCTATGGTTCAAAGGTACTTGAACCCTCCTCTGAGTGTGGTACAGCCCTCTCCTGCCACTGGGAGCTGTATGGGAGACACGCGAAAAATGGCTTTTTTTTGTGCGTTCAATTTTTCATTTCATTTATTTTCAGTCCATTTTCCAAAGCTGATAGTCACTTATTTCAACACAAAATGAAGACACACAATGAATAATAAACTTACCTTCTACACACAGTCACCACAGCTGGGGTACAGGTGTCGAGGGCACTTTGGTTTGGCACATTTAGTGCAGAGGTGCCGGGTCTTCCTGTCTGACCTGGAAGGGCAGTCAGAACACCGTACCAGGGGTGACCTGCTATCAGCAAATGACGTCCCTGGAGACCCGGCAGCGTGGCCCAGTGAAGGGAGGCCACACACAGTTGTAATCAATGTGTGCAGTTGGCGGGACAGGACTGGTGATGCCAGGCGTGACTGGGCCCATGGAGTGATGAGTGTCCTCCCCATATTCATCATGAAGGACCTCCTCTTAGGTATGCTGATGCCTGTCCTTGCTCTGTTTTCACAGCTGATAATGAAAGCATTGATGCATGCTGTATTCAGGATGCCATACCAGAGACAGAGGGGCCATCTTCTTGTCTTCCTAGAGCAGGAACTGGTGGCACACATTTGGTCGAATGTGTCGACCCCTCCTTTCGTTGCATTATAAAATTCTATTATTTCTGGCTTGCCACTTGATGCAATGGTCGGCTGGGTGTGCTGTGATGACAAGAGCAGCACTATTTTCTTTTTAGTACGGGATGCGGGATGTGTGTGCCATGTACGACACCAGCGTCATTTCCTTTGTGAAGAGGAAGGCACTCGAACCATGCTGTCTTGTTTCTTTTGCTTTCATCTCGTGTGGAATTTCAGCCTTGTTGGCTCGAACTGTGCCAACAAGGGTCATCCCACAGTTGTTGAGGAGGTCGGTGACGAGAGGCACTGATGTGAACCAGTTGTCAGTAGTCACATTTCTATTTGTCCCGTGGTATGGCCTGGTCAGTTCTTTGGTAAAGTAATGGCCAAGGTTGACCCCATCCCGTGGCCTTGTCCCCTGTTTCCCAAGGTAAGGTATGGCACCAAGCATGTATTTGGTCTCCGAGTCACAGATGATGACAAGCTTGATGCCATATTTGGCAGGTTTGTTGGGGATGTACATCCTGAAGGGGCACTTCCCTCTAAACCCCAACAGTTGCTCGTCCACTGTGAGGTTTTCATGTGGGACATAGAGCCGGCCACAGTTCTCTATAAACTCATCCCACACCTTCCTCACAGGGGCAAATTTATCCTGCCTCTTCCTCTCGTCACGGGTTTCGGGGTTGTCAAACCTCAGGCAGGATATCAGGAACTCGAATCTCCCCTTCGACATTGCTGCTCGATACATGGGACACCCGCTCATTGTGCTCCACATTTCAACGAGGGAGAGATGGTTATCCCTCTGCTGCCCTGCCACTATGAGTACTCCCAGGAGTGCTAGTATCTCGTTCGGTTCTGTAGCACTGTAAGTCGCACCTTGGCTTGCTATCCTTGCTGCCACAAGCTCTATGCGTTTGTTTGTCCAGGTGACAATTTCCTGGACAATGGAATCCGTAATGAATAGCTTGATTGCTTGCTCAGGTTCAATGGTATCCCTTGCCTCCTGAGTTGGCCCTGGAGTAACTCCTGCTAATATGGTCCTAGACAACCTCCTTGCTGTTGCAATGTGCTGGGGCTGACAGCTCCACCTGAAATTTCGGCTGGAAATAGTTGTTTTATTGAAGTCCACAACAGGTGGAGCATCAGCAACCTGGCGGCGTTTTCCTCTCCTTCCACCACTGGCAGAGGCAGCAGAAGAAGTACTAGCTGGGGCATCAGCAGAGGTACTAGCTGGGGCAGCAGCAGAGGTACTAGCTGGGGCAGCAGCAGAGGTACTAGCTGGGGCAGCAGCAGAGGTACTAGCAGGGGCAGCAGCAGAGGTACTAGCAGGGGCAGCAGCAGAGGTACTAGCTGGGGCAGCAGCAGAGGTACTGGTAGGGGCAGCAGCAGAGGTCCTGGCAGGGGCACGACTTTTTATGGGAGTGGACGTGTAAATCTTCCTCTTTTTTTTCCTTGGAGGAGCATCATCCCCATCAAACTCATCACTATTTGCAGACTCCATCAAAGGCACATACTCCTCATCAACATCACTATCATATAATTCATCTATTTCTATATTATCAATACAGTCACTTTCACTTTGTGGCTGAACATCATCCACATCTTCACTATCACTACTATCTACCACTGAGAGGGCACCAGATCTGTTCATCACGTCAATAATTTCTTCGTTACTTAGCCACTTGCCTCTACCAGCCATTTTTTTAGATTTCTGAAAAAAATAACTCAGTACCTGAAAAGAAACACACGTAAGAATTCACAAAATAAAACGGTAACCACAACGTCGGGAGTATATCACCCGGGTAAAAAGTCTCACAGTCACCACAACGTCGGGTGATATTCTCCCACAATCACAAACATTCCACCCTAGTGGAAAATTCCAAGCACGGAGAGAGAGAGCACACCCACCCTCCACGACGCCAAACAAAGACCTACAGCTACTGGGGAGCACATGCGTGATCTCCCATTATTTTGAATCAGAATCACGTGACCACACCGAGGCCCGGGAGATTATCTCCCGACGATGGGGTTCCAGGGTTAATATGGCATTAAAATAAGCATAGACAAGACATAAACAGAACTTAAGGTAAAAGAAGAGGGACAGGAAGCACGAAGGAAAGAACAAAATAACTGAAAGGGAACGGCTAGGATCCGAAGGGGCGCAAAAACTGTTGATGTACTGCCCACATCACTGAAATGCAATTACGTGAAAAATTCTTATTTAATTTAATAAAAATTAGAATTTCTCACTTAATTGCACTTTATAAGTTAATTTTTACACGATTTTTTTTTTTTTTTTAACTATAGTTATAGTGAGAGAAATTATGCACAGTCACGATCAAACATTGGGCGCAGCTCGTAAACCTCTGTTATTATGAACAAATTAATTCGACAGAAATATACATATAGTATGAGGTTACTTGGGATCGAGAAATGCTCCCGACTTTTGGTTAGGACTGTACAGTATATGTTGAATCAAGAATCCATATATTAAATTAATCTAATTTCTACTTAGTATCATCATTGATTACTTCAGCCTATGAAATCCTGTTGCTATGCTTAGTGGTCTGGTTAACCTAACGTAGATAAAAGTGATAAAAAAATATAAGCAGTTTCAATTAACTCCTATAATTAATATACGTTTTATGCTGGTGTAAAATATACCTTTGAATTGGGCGTCGTGCTCCCACACAGTCTGGTACCGTTGGGAGTATGACTTCTTCTCACTCATAACTGTTATTACTTATTCCTATGAACACTGATAAATGACTGACCCGCTGGTGACTAAGTAGGCTGACTGAAGCTGCAGGCAACGCCTCAAAGGCCTACACAGAAGCGGGTGAGGCACCTCCCAGTAGGAGCTGGGAAGACTCCGATGGGGAGGGGAGGGGCAAGAGCTTAAACTCACGAGAACTAAACGTGAACAAATTACAACCAGTGAAGCAAGTCTCGCTCTGGAGATGGCGGGAAAATGTAAAAATGGTCCACGTATTATTGCAGATCTATTTTATTGCATTATGTCAGAATTCAAACAAAATGTTCCTTATTCCCACAGAAATCCCACAAAAATTTAATTCCCCGACACCTCTCACGTAGCCTCGTTTCTCCCACAGATTTGTGGGAAATTACCAGCCTCCTCCACATAGAAGAGGTTGTTCCCTCCCACACTACAATCCTCCTCCCCAAGCACCTGAGAGAGACTGTAAGAACCGTCACCCACCCGGTACTCGGAGAGGTGCCTACGACGAGGGTCCCCAAGGCTAGGAGACTCAGCAAGAAGATGCCGCACTGTCAGAGGGAGAAAACAATCATCACATTAGGGAGGGGGAGCGTGTGGCCAATACGGAGACAGACAAGAGCCGTCTCCCACCGGCGGGACAGGTAGCGGTAGCTACATAAACCCAGGCGCTGGCGGATGCCGTGGAGCTTGTTAGCCCCGACGGCATCCCATCAGTCCTGCCAGCAGGAACGAATGGCAGCAGTTATGTAGGGTCGAAGATCAACTGCAGGTACGGGATGACGCCTGGCAGGAGGCCGATAACTGGAAGCCACAGCCTTAGCCAGGTCATCAGCCCGCTCATTCTTATCGACACCCACATGAGCCGTGACCAAACAAAATGTGACTCTGCGGCCACGACGACCCAGGAGGACAAGCCACTCGAGAATGGCCAACACCAGGGGATGGGAAGAGTTAAAATTGCCCAAGGCCTGCAATGCACTACAGGAATAACAACAAATAGTAAAAGAAGGTTATAGGAGAAAAAAAATCACTTGGAGGGCATATAAAATGGTCGAGAGCTCGGCAGTAAAAAATAACATGACAGAAGGAAGCCTGCCGCCACGACAAAAGTCAGGAAAGACAGCCCCAAAACCAACTCCAGCATCAGACTTTGACCCATGAGTGTACACAAGGAGGGACTCCCGGTGAGAGGAGGCATGTTCTAAAAAGAGGGAATGAGCAACTGGAGGAGGAAGAGATTCCTTCTCTTTGAAAAGCATGGAGCCACACTGGGGACCCGCACAGGACAAATCTGGAAGTCATCAATGTCCATCTCCTCCATAGCCTTCCTGATCCGGAAGCCAAAGGGCCATGGTGTGCGAGGATGTGAAAAGTAGTACTGAGACATGATATCAGATGACACCGCCAAGCAGGGAAGGGAGTCAGGAAGTCGATGTCTTCGATGCCAACAATGAACCATCAAGGACTGGCGACGGAGATCATTAGCGTCCACCAGGAGACTGGGAATTAGGCACGACCTGAGGGCTCCAGTCGCCAGACTAACCCCAGCATGATGAACAGAGTCTAAGACTCTGAGACGGGCATCTGTGGCAAAGGAGTACACGTCATACCCATAGTCGAGTTTTGACCTAATAAGAGCATGGTATAGGTGGAGGAGGGTGGCCTGATCAGCCCCCCAGGACGTTTGGCCCAGGACCCTTAACAGGTTAAGAGCCTGGAGACTAGAGACCTTAAGTGAACGTAAATGGGGAACCGAAGTCAAGCGTTTCTCAAAAAGGAGACCCACAAAATGAGTCTTATCGACACAATGTATCCGATGACAATACATAAATAAGTCTTGATCGGAGTGGATGCTTCGAATGTAGCAGAAGTGAATAGCAACCGTCTTGGCAGGAGAGAAGCGAAACCCATGAGAACAAGCCCAACGCGACACCCTGTCGAGGGCAAGCTGCATGAGCCACTCCACCAGTGACATACAGGAAGCAGCAAACCAGAACGTCAGGTTATCAACGTACATCGAGTTGGCTATAACATCCAGAAGAGATGAGGCAATGGCATTAATTGCTACCGCAAACAAAGTGACACTGAGGATGCTTCAGGCCCTTCTCCTGTGCAACGGATGCTGAGAGAGCTGTACCAACCCTCACACAAAAACTGCGATCACTGAGAAACTCCTTAAGAAAGCTTGGAAGGCGACCCCGCAAGCCATATGTATGGAGTTGCTGCAGGATGCCATATTGTCATGTAGTGTCATAGGCTTTCTCTAATTCAAAGAATACACAGACCAGGTGTTGATGTCATGCAAAAGCCTCACATGCAGCAGCTTCCAACCTGACCAGAGCGTCTGTAGTGAAATAGTGTTTACGAAAGCCAGACTAGGACGGAGACAGAAAATCACCCCGTTCGAAGAAGTATACCATTCTGATATGCACTGTCTTCTCAAATAGTTTACAGAGACAGGAGGTCCAGGCAATAGATCGGTAATTAAGGGCAACACAAGAGTCCTTGCCCGGCTTAGGAAAAGGAAGGATGGTAGCAACCCTCCACCCAGAAGGGAAGACATCTCCTAGCAATATTCTGTTAAATAAAGCTAGAAGAAATTAGATTGCCTCCTCACCCAAGTGTCGCAACATTACATATGGAATGTTGTCTGGTCTAGGAGAAGTGTCGCCGCAGAGAGAGAGAGAGCAGAGTGCAGGTCTCTCAGGGTGAATATGACTATAACTTTCATTCTCATTCCCCGAGAAATCCAGGACAGTGCGCTCCTGGGCTCTCAACTTATGCCTGACATCTAGAGGTCGAGTCACGTGTAGAAATTATTGCAAAAGCCTCCGCCATGGTGTTGGCCACTGTTATGCCATCCATTATTTTTAAGAATAGTGGATAACTAGGATAAAACTACCCCGCCATCTTGTGGACTCTCCTGAACACTTGGGTGAGTGGGGTTTTAGTATTAATGGAAGACACATAGGCCTTCCAATATGCACATTGTGCCTATTTTATAACTCGTCTAGCCCGAGCCCTTGCCCGTCGGATGTCCTCCAAAAGAGTTGAGTCCCCACGATTGTGACAAAGGCGAGAGAAAGCAGCACGCATCTCCCGCACAGCAGTGGTGCAGACTTGTGACCACCAAGGGACAGGACGTTTGGTAAAGTGGCCAGAAGTTTTAGGGATAGAGTTGAGAGTAATAGAGTGGAACATATCAGTAAAATATGTTACAGCCTAGTCAGAGCTACCAAAATCTGCTACATATGAGACCAAAGAAGTTAGCTCTCTAAAAAATTGTCAGTCAGGCTTTTCTAGTCTCCACCTAGGAAGACGAGACTGCGGTTTATACCTGTTATTTTCTAAAAGTATAGGAAAGTGGTCACTACCATATAAATCGGGCAACACACTTCAAAATCCAACAAAGCACTGGGTGAGCAGAGGGAAATGTCAATGGCGGTAAAAGTAACAAGACGATTGAGATCACCCCTCTCAACTGTCACACTGTGAGGAAGGTATAGACTGCACACAGAGTAGGGGCGGTCCATAAAACCTTAACTACAACAGCCTGGAGAGGAGTGTCAAGCTCCAATCTCGTGCATGGACCATCGCTGGAGAGTATGCTGGAGGACTGGCAGGAATATAGTCCCCAAGCAATGTCTCTTGGAGAGAAACACATCCAGGAGAGAAGAACGCGCAGTTCCTTCGTAGAGGCACGCAAGCCTCGGCAATTCCACTGAAGGACCTTGAACAGTGTTACTTTAGTACTGATTTATGAGAAGCCTCACGGAGGGACTTCCCAATACCACCTTGACCTGCAGCATCTGATATATTAGGAGAAGGTGATGGTAGATGAGCAGGGATATTCTTTGAAACAACCACAGTGGTATTGTCCTGTACAGTAGTGGTATTACTAACACAGGCAGATACATCAACATCCATAATACAGGTGGAAGAAACACTCCACTGCTCAAGCGGAAGAGAAACTGAATCTTATAAAGTCACAATATTCGAGGCATCTACATTCACATCACGCCCTTCTGATGATACCAAAGGAATCTTGCGAGGGGGAACATCTGTTGAATCAAGAGATTCATCAGAGCCACGAGAATGCTTCAAGTAAAATTGAGAGGAAAATATGGATGAGAGTACAGAGACGGTTGCTTTGTAAGGAGGAACGTCTATGGAGTCAAGTACCTCAGAGGAACCACGAAGACATCTCTGTTGCAGTTTAGTTGACTTAAGTTTCCTTCTTGGAGAGCGTGTGGCAGCATGAACATCTACTACATGGACACCTTTAGATACAGTCTGAGAATTGTCATCAGTTGAAGGGTCACCAGAATGAGTGTCTAATACAGTTTCCAAGACAGAAACGTTTTATTATGTAGTGAAACCTTAGAAACGTTCTAATTAGAGTAAGAAACAGCTGCTTCTTGAGAGAGTTGAAAGGGTGCTGCAACCGATTAAGGGCAAAGGGAGGAGGTGTATGTCTTCACACCACCATTCTTCTGTCGCCTGAAGTTAAGTTGCTGTCTGGCACTACCAATGCTGATGAATTGGGTGAGCATCAGTGGTGAGCATCCCAGTAGTAAAAGCAGTAAATTTCTGACTGACACTCAGAAGTAGGATGTGAGTCAAATGCAGAACAATTTCCACATCAAAAACGGTTGTTGCAGTTCCTCCTCCCATGACCAAACGCATCACAACAGAAACACTGTAAAGGACGCCCAACAAAAGGCTTCACCTCAAAAGAGGTGGAGTTAATGTTATTGCGATCTGGGATACGCGAGCCATACTGCCTTCCATCTTTGTTACTCGTTGGACACTATCTGTGCACATAGTCCTACAACATCTTCCAATGAGATGGCTTTGAAAAATGATCCGAAACTATAGCGGATTGTCTCTGGGATATTGGATCATAAGTTTCAATCAAATGGCTCGATTTTATTCACCAAGTTGCCGGATTTTTTATCATGGCTGTACACTCTCAAGCCGTAAAAGTGGACCCCCCTCGATACCAGACGGAGCTTTCTAGACGACAGGTAAACGAAACAGTGCACAAATGAACACACTATGCTCAAGCTTCGAAGAGCCAAATGGACCCTTGGTGTCTCGAGGTTAGTACCGATTCATTCATAAATGATGCAATGTCTATTCAGTTAAACACATTACATTAGAGCTGAACTCACTACAAATAAAATAATAATAATATTAACGTTAGTGATTCCATTAGCCATTTTGTGATTACCACCAGATGATGTTAAATACTGACCTAAAGAACTATATACTCATGAATCCAGTATTTAAAACTGTTTAAAAACATCTATATAGTTCTTCTTAGAATAGGAAATATCTCTTTTGGGTTAGAAAGTGAACAATGAGAAAGCTCCGAGTTCTTATATGTCTAGCCCCTGGCTAGTACAGTGGTAACGCGTTGGCCTTGCATCCGTGAGGTCGGCAGATCGAGCCTCGCCCAGGTCCGAGAGTTTAAAACTGTTTACTGGGGGGTTACTGCCATGGCTGGGCACCATGGTGGGGAGTTAGGCTTGCCTGGCTGACGTTCGGGAGAATCTCATCAGAGATAGTGCCAGAACTGAAACCCTGCAACTTTAACTTTAGTATCGAGGGGGGTCCACTTATAGGGCTTGAGGGTGTACAGTACATATACTTGGATTTGGACAGGGTTCAGTTTTCATTGTACACTCGCCAGCACTGCCGCGTGGACAGGGGCTCACACATATTCAGATATATAGCACCACTGTGATTATTTAGCTCGAAACAATCCACGTGTGTGAGATTAAGTATCCTCGATACATAAGCAACATGAAGTAACTTTGTTACTTAAGGAATTAAATCAATTGAATCTCTACTTAAACATGTGAGCCCCTGTACCACGCGGCAGTGCTGGCGACTGTACATCCTGTAACTCAACAATGGTTCTAATAATGCATTTCCGTATAGAAGGTGGATTGATTTTTTAATGGGGAATCGAGTCCCCTATAACGTTCAATAACACCCTGTTTACAATACTTTCTTTTTTATGATGTGCAGCGCATTATGCGTATATTATGTATAAAGTGTAAATGGTGCTCCACTTAATAATTAACTACTACAGGTGAGCTATGGGGAGACCAGCTGGCAAACGGGTCATGGTCTGGTATGATGGGGATGCTAGACAGAGGTGAAGCAGAAATGGGTGCTGCCAACGTGTACGTCTCAATCTCCAGAATCAAAGCACTGGATTATTCAGCTCCCTACAACCTAATGGTATTATCGTGTTCTGATTTTTAATAATGAATGTTACGTGCAGGGTTCACATGTCTCAAGCAGGAAGAGGGATATTGTTACCATTCAACTCACTCACCAGGACAACAATTGCAGCTATAGCGTTCAAGATTATTATTCACATTTCACTCTCTATCGTCACATATACATATTCTGGCCACCTACGCGAATACCTCAAACAGTTGAATACACTGGAGAATCTGATCATCAGGTATGAATGACAGCCAAAAGTTACACGCATATATATATATATATATATATATATATATATATATATATATATATATATATATATATATATATATATATATATATATATATATATATATATATATATATAGACAGAGGTAAAATCTAGAGTAAATGAAGTAGAAAAGGGGCTAGGAGGAATGAATAGGATGTTTAACTTGTAAGTCACTTAGAATGGATATAAAGAGGAAGTTGTACGAAGGGATAGCAGTGCTTACTGCACTGTATGGAGCCGTTGGAGCGTGTCAGGAGTCGATTGCTCGTGGCATTATAATAGTATTCGTTGCATAGAAAGTAATTAAACCAGGCGGAGTTGATATTCCACTGGTATGTTTAGCTAGCTTTACTGTATCTACGTGTTACAGTACATATTTTGAAAAATCACACCAGCGCTCTCGCGGGAAAAATTCTAACTACCGAGTTGCATCCTTCTCAACTGTTGACTTGCCCGTACGTCTCGTTGTATAATAAGTCAAGGAATGAATTATAGGCTACCGAAGACAGTTGATTGCGTGTCTTACATACGGTATCATGAAGTGGGAAAGTTGTAGGAATTTATATATACGTCGTTAATTTGAGTTGCAATAATGAGTGAGGTGCATAATTATATAGGTAGATTAAGATAGTCAGTATCAGGGCATTCGAACTAGTGTGTGTGGTACAGAAGCGGAGTGATAACCACCTCACCAAGCTACCACCATACAGCCACTTTTCAGCCAGTCTGCCGCACATCTCTGTACAGTCGAGGTACGCGCATCAGTGCCTTCGTCCTCGAGTCTCTTCCATTTCGTCCTTTGTCTCGTTTGACAAAGAGATAGCCTGAAGTCGAATAAGTTCGGGAAAATACCAGAATTCACAAGGCTTCAAGGCTATTTATCAACCGGTTGCAAAGACAATTGGTTGGCAGGTAAGCGAGTGTGTAACGAAGAGTAACTGGGTTCTCATACAAGGCTGGCTCGAGGTTTATCTAGAGTCTACGTACGATATCTCTGATGAGGATTGAACCACGATTAATACAGGTGTGAACTGACATTGAAAATTACAGCAGAGTGTAAGGAATTTATAACTGAAGTTTATGAAGCGATCTGAAGTTATAACGAACTCAGTGAAGTTTGAAATTGAATATTAAATAAAGTAATTGAGTAGGAAGGTCTTGGAATAGCACCTAATAAATAATTACAGTGTTAGACTTGCCTAATCATTGCAAATTAACGTAAGATAGGATTCTCGCAAGAATTCGTAAGAAAATTTGTAGAAAAAAAAACGAATAAGATAAACGAGGATTTACGAAACCGTTAGAGAAACAAGTACCGTAATAGTCGATTCTTGCGTTATTATTATTAGCTAGCTAGTATTTCAATTCCTGTGGAAGTATATGCGTGTAGATTAGTTAATTGTTTAATTAATTATTGTTGGTGTTTAACTGAAATTAATAAATATAGTAAAGTAACGTTAATTGGTTGCTTCCGTAAGCTTTACGATTCTGCTATTACTATAATATGCATATATAACGAAGGAACGCTATCAAATGAATTACTTGTTGATAAAGTGGGAAGATAAAAGAGGATAGATTAAATCTCTACAGACGACCGTTGAACCAACACAGCGTGACGTCCATAATATTGTAAGGCCGGGATAAGGTAAGAATAATTACCAGTAATAATTTAAATCTTCATTACCCAACTTTTCGTCACAGACCGGAAACATGGAATATGGGAGAAAGAGAGAAGAGAAGGCTGAGTATAGTAGAGATGAGATGTCTGAGAAGCATGTGTGGTGTGACTCGAATGGACAGAATCAGGAATGAGGAATTGAAGAGAAGGGCAGGTGTTGTGAGAGAATGGTGGAGAATAGAATGGTAAAGAGGATATGGGGCTCAGATGTGGGAGGTGTAATGAGGAGGGGAAGCCCACAGAGGAGATGGATGGAAACCGTGAAAGGAGCTTTGAGTGGAAGAGGTATATCTGTGGAGCAAGGTAGAGTGATTACGCGTGACATAAACGAGTGGAGTGGACGCGGCTTCTCGGTCCTTGAAGGAGGGGCCTGCATTGAGTGTGGCCCATGGCCGGCTGGATGATGGAGGGGGAGTTTGCCCTGTAGTGAAGTGGCAGGGGTAAACCAGCTTTTGCTGTCGGGCCTTGCTATGGATATAAACATAACTGTGCCCCTTGTAGTCTCACAAGGGGATGCAGTTTTGCTCCCTCCTCCAATAGGGATTGGGGGGTTGAGATGTAGAGTGTGTGGAGGGGGGGGGGGGAGTTCTACGTTTGGGCATTTGTGTTTTGGAGGGCGTGCGACGTGACGGGGCTACCTCCAGCGTGGAGATGACGGCCTGGTATATATATATATATATATATATATATATATATATATATATATATATATATATATATATATATATATGAGGGGAGGTTGGCCTAGTGGTTAGTATTCTGGACTCTGGATTTGAGTTTCAGGCACTAACTATAAGGCCACCGAATGTCGTAAAACACCCTTGCTGGTACCATAACACTTGCAGTATGTGGGACTTACCCTCACTTCCCTCCCTCTATGGCTGGGTACCATTTCGGAAGTGAGTGTGAGTAGCAGTTGACCTGGGCCACGGTAACGGGCTTGATGGAGCTTATGTCCAGTGTCGGAACATATAAAAATATATTTATATTTATATACAGTATATTTGTGTAACTTTTGGCTGTCATTCATACCTGATGAGCAGACTCTCCAGTCTCATAACTCATGCCAAAATTCTCATAACCCATGTTGTCAAAATTATGTTTGTATTTTTATGATTTTGTTTTATAGTGACATTCTTGTTATAACAACCTATAATATATGAAGTTGATAAATTTCTAGAATTTCATGCAATTTATACAGGAAAAAAATACCCTGACGAATTAGTCATTTTAGTACGTCAGAGCGAAAACTACAGAAATGTAAAATAATGCATCATTCAGACGTTTTATTAATTTTCACCACTTATTTGAACATCATTCTATGAAAATGACAACTTCTCTTTGAAATTTTGTTCAAACTTCCATAATGAGCTACATATTATTTTCATTGCCTCAAACTACCACAACTACAATCTTCGCTGCCAACACATCTTCACGACTCAAACAAGATGATGTGCATACACATGGTTTGAGGCACCACAGAACCGTATATAATAGAAATTTATAGAATTTAACTTATATAAATCTATCCCTCCATAATATTATACAGTACCTGTTCCTTCAGGCCTACTGTTTCGAACTAAAAAAAAAAAAAAAAATAGTTAGCATTATTTCCCCAATATAATATATATCTATGATATTCCTCTAAAAAATAAAATGCAATTGCACTCTTTTTGCTAGAACGGATCAACAGAACATATTAATAAAATATAAGGCATTAAACCAACATATTTTTTTTCCTATAAAACACAAATTTTTTTTTTTTATTGAATTCAACCAACATAATCTTTTTTCCCCTATAGAACACAACAAAGAAATGTATGGAATTCAACCAACATAATCGTATTTTTCCTTCATTACACTTGTGTCTCTTATCTAGAAGTATGGAATGCTAGAAAGCAGTTGTTTTTTCATTGAAACAAAGATTTAGATTGCATTTCATGCACCTGACATTTGTCTTGCCTTTACAACCATTGCGCTTACAATATAGCCGAGTGTCACTCACTACAGGAAAATGACCTATCTGGTCTAGGCGAATGTCAGGGCTTGGCCGAAACTGACTTTTTGTTTTTTTCTTGCGTATCATCAGACTTTGATCTGAGTTTGAAAGTCGTCCTCTTTTTGGACAGTAGAGTGTCTTTCCTGCCCTTATTAGTGATTTTAAGATAGACATTCTGAAGGATAGCAGAGAATGTTGAGTCTCCTTTGCCGCTTCCTTATGATCCCGCCTCTACAGCAACCAAGAATTAATTAGTCATATCAATCATGTGAAAGATGAGTCTATGATATAATTTCTTGGATCGCACTAGGATCCTGTACAGAGACAGGAAGAAGTCCGCTAAGTCTACTCCACCCATGTTTAAGTTTACAATGTGAAGGCGAGTGATGTCCACACATTTTCTGCTTTTCTTATCGTATTTTACTACTTCATCAGTTGGCTCCGCACCAGTAAATGAAGAAATAAGAGTGACTCCTTTATTGTCATACCATTTGACAACTGCTACTGCGGCACCCTCACCACAAGACTTCCATTCTTCAAATGTACCCCTACCTTGCTGCTTCATCTCATTATCACTCTTTAGCGTCAACATATAATAGGAATCCTATTTGGCCTCACTGTTCCACAGCACCATATACCCCTTTCAGCCAGGAGATTTATAAGTGGAACTGAAGTGTACCATTTGTCAAAATAGAGATGATGATTGACATTATCGGGTACCACCTCTGCCAAATACAATACAATATTAGATGATGCTCCAAGGTCAGGAAATCCCTCTTTATCAAGTGACATGGTCTTTCCTGTGTATGGAATAAAAACATGTGTAAAGCCATTTGAGTCAGCAAGGACAAAATATTTGAAACCCCACTTTTTTGGCCTGTTTCATGGAATGCCTGCCTTTGAATGGGACAATTCTCTCGTCTATGGAAAGGTTCTGTTGCATGGGGATTTCCTGAAATTTCTTTTTCAAATGGTTTACCATGGGTCTTACTTTGAATAATTTATCACCATGTATCTCATCATCAATTTTTCTCAAGTGCAAACATGATTTTATGAACTCCCATCTTTCTCTGCTCAAAACAGAAGCTGTCAAATCCATATATCTTCCAAATAGCTCAGTGGATCAGTGCATGCGAGTCTGTGGAGTCCTGATAATGGAAAAATGGATTAGCAATCCCAGCCATTGTTCTAACTCTGCCCTGAAAGAGTTATTCACATTTTTCTGTGATGCATATAAATTAGATTGGTGAACTATTTCATCCAAAAATTAATTTGTCATGGAATTTTTGAAATACCACATTGGAGTTCCTTGGGAATCATTGGCCTTCCTGTTACCATCAATAGAAATAATTTCACTTGGAATGGACTGAGGGGTTGTCATTGAAGAATTATCTGAGGTTGTTTTAGTCCACAACATTTTCCTGCAAGACTTGACAAAAGTTGATGGGGCATTCACACTCGTGGATGTTTGACCAATATGTTCTGGATCTCTGGTGCTCGCAGATTCTGAGATGTCAGTATGTGAAGGTGATTCAACCACTTCCATGTTTTCATCTGGAACATCTATGACAACTTGGCTATCTGCAAAATCCTCCAATGCTCTGTCCTCTCCCACAAAAGTACTGTTGAATGTGCCCTCCTCACGTTCTGCAAAAAGTAACATGATACATGTAAAGAAAGTAATTCTTATTATCACTATAATGTACAGTATGTAGGCCAAGGCCTAGTACTGTAATATTCAAGGCTTATACATGCATAACAAATGTCATAGTAATGTGAGGAGGTTACAACTGATTGCACTTTCCCTGAAACGAATATAGTAATTTTTACTACTCACCATTAACAATTCCATGTGCAATTAAAGACTGGGCATCATCATTCTCTGGCCCAGATGACTCATCATTCTCTTCATGGTCTTCCTCTATTGGCATAATTAGGTTTCTCTCTCTAAATAATTTTCGTACAGAAGATATCTGTCCATAAAACGTAGGAATGTTGAAGCCTGTAAGTAATGCATGTCAATAGGTTTTCATTCTGAAAACGAATCTCAAAGGGGTAACACAAAACATTACCCATATTCTCTTCCCGTTGTACAGAGACTTCTCTTTCAATAAGCTCTGCCATTACTGACAAGCTTATTACTTCAAAACACCTTGTAACTTCGAAGAATACCGCCGACCAATGTTACACTACCAAACTCAACAACCATCAAAACCACCTAAACATGCGTTATGCGTTTGCACTAGTGAGGCGTGTAACTATCAAGTGTTGTTACTGATCTCTGCAATTCAGGTGTACAGTACCTGCATCATATCTCGGTTAATTTGACGTTAACTCGAAATTCGTTGCGCTCAATGGAATTCTTTTAAGTATACCAGTAGTGATGTGCTGTTCATTCCCTTAAATCCCTCTCCTTAATTTTCTCCACTAAGCAATACACGTGAAGTGGTTAGTCTCGAACAGCTATTGAGTTAGCCCAGTTGCGTTAATAGTTGTCAGTGCGAGTTGTCCTCTCTAGACTTCCTCTCGCCATTTAATCACTACTACAATTCATTTACATCACTAGTAAACATGGCTAGATCTCGGTTAAATTTTTGCCAATTTACCGACAACCCTACTCATGACAAGCATTTAAATCAAAAGGAGGATTGTAAGAAGGTTGCTAGCGTTTATCACGATATAACCTTTACCAATTTTATGACTAAGGAAATACTAAAAAATGTAGTGATAGAAGAGTTGGTGACTATGAAAATCCTACCAGAAGTGGCTCTCGAAGCGCTAGCTCTAATGGATTTTCCTCATCCTCCACGTGAGGCAGTTGTACGCTCTAAAGTACTAACGCCTTCCTGTCATGCATAGACTGTTAAAGAGTCTTTGGAGTTAGAAATACTGAAGCTGGAGTATAAGCTCAAAATGGCAGAACTAGACCGAAAAAAGGAATAAAGAGACAAGGTAGAAATACAAAGAGAAGTTCAACTTACGGAGTTACAGTTATAATTGTTATAATTATTATTAATATAATTATTACTAATATTATTAATATAATAATTATTAATATTATTAATATAATTATAATCATTATTATTATTATTATAATAATAATTATTATTATAATCACTATTATCATTATTATTATTACTATAATCATTATTATTATTATAATCATTATTATTATTATAATCATTGTTATTATTATTATAATCATTATTATTATTATTATCAGTATTATTATTATTATTATTATTATTATTATAATTATTGTTATTATAATAATAATAATAATAATAATAATAATTATTATTATTATTATAATTATTATTATATTTCTTTGGCCCGGTAAGTTTGTGGTATTTGCCAATATCCATTATAGAGATCTAAAGTGGAGATAAATTTTCTCACACTAAAATCATCAATCAATTCCTCAATCAGAGATAGAGGATAAGAGTCAGGGACAATAACTTTGTCGAGTTTCCAATAATCGGTAAATAAGCGGTGCTTACCACCTCGACACTCCTGGTTGTTTCTCCACCTGGCGCTCAGTGACGGACCATATCAAATTAACTTGAATATTCGCTCTTTCTATTTCCATGGTTTTGTCTTTCCCCAATTGGCTTTGTATGTGTATAGATTTAAGGATTAGGTTAATATTTAGGTTAAGGAACACTGAGTTTTGTGGCAACCGAACTGAGTGATAAATTTTTCTTGTTTTGTATTTATTATGGTTTGTTGAAAGTAAATTAATCTTATTTTCAAACTGATACTGTGTATATTTTGAAAACGAGCCTGCAATATTTTATGGTTTTCATAGTCATGACAGTGATAGTAATAATCCTTTGCTTTCAGTCAGGTCATTAAAACTGAGTCCACAATTCATACGTCAACTATGCTAGTATAATTTTGATATATCCTGCAATACTTGGTTGCTCTGTACCACGATCAAAACAAATCGTGCACTTTCACCATTAAGACCACTCTAACTTATATAATTGCCTCCACAAAGTTCAGAGTCTCGTTTTTAGCCTTCCTTACAAATTCGTAACAGAACCTGTCTTAACATTTGCAGCTATTTCAAACTATATGATTGACATGATATAATGACAGTTGTTTGAATATCTATGGTGCCAGGAAACGTGTCTCTTGGCCAGGAAGGAACCACCGTTACCTCGTTGGCAGGCTTTTGCCTTTCCCTTCAAATGGGACACATGGCTTTTTATCATGGTCGGATTGCTCTGCTCAGGACCGATTTTGTTCCTGTTATCAAGAGAAACCAACAAAACGTAAGTAACTTTTCATGGGAAGTACTAGAGATATGATCATTAAACTAACCACAAGCATGTTCACGCCTGCCACCTCTGTACTGCGGGCATATTTTTGCAAAACGTAAGCACACATTTGGCGTATATTAGCGTGTAATTCACTTGACCTACATGAATAAATGATTCATGATATTGAAGTACAAACTTTTTGCTGTCTCTTGATGTACTTGTCAAGACTAAATGGACATCTGTAGGATGGGTTGCCAGCTCAGAACGACCATAACTCAAAATTCACTTTTACACTCTCCTGACAATTCGAAGTACCGGTACATTTCCACGTTTTGATTTCAACATAAAACGTGACGAAATCAAATTTTTCAACACAACAATATGAAATATAACATCACTGCTATTGTAACACCAGGTGTAGACAAAAGGCCAGGACGTTATTCGCTTTCATTTATTTGTTCATTGAAGAGATTACTGCGAACAATATACACCATTGTAATAGATATCCACACTTAAGTTTAACACAAATTACAAGCTAATAAATATCCACAATAATTAACACCAATGATAATAGCTTTAATAATGTCTCAGGTACCAGTAATTGCAAACTACTTACAGTTACAACGGAACAATCATATTATAACCAATAAACTCAAAAACCCAGATTTCATTATCAACTGATTAATATAGCAAAGATTATCAAATAATTAAATACGCTTACTGAAACAGTGTGGGCACACACCTCTGTACAACTCAAACTATCATGGCAACGTCAGCACTCCACCCAGGACTGAAATTTACGAGTTTACAATTCATTACCATTTGGCAATACTTATACACTATTTTTACATTACTTCTCTTTTCTTATACCCCAGACACAAATTACCAAAAAGGAGTGGCCGAGACAACAAATATCAAAGTTCGGGAACGCTCAAATTAAGTATATTCACAAATATGTATGATGTTAACTTTATTTTAATTTAAAGAACCGAGAACACCTTGGTATAAACAAGTTGTTAAACGAGCTATGAATTCCAACCCTTTCATCACTACAGCGTTACTAATATACAAAGTTTAATAAATGTTTTACAATTCCTATTATAACCTTGAAAGTGAAATAATAACCAAACACCCATGCTAACTTACATATATCTTTTAATATTCCTTCTAATCTTTTAAATTAAAATATCTCTAATATGACACCTTGAACTTAAGACCTACACTATACTGTACTTACTTTCATACAAGAGATCCCCCTCACGACACCGGCGTCTTTAGCCAAATTAACAGAAAAACTGTGGACAGTCACATTACACAATAGTAAAGTTACTATTTTCCTTACATGTAACAAAGAAAATTATACACATAGATCATGTTTCATTGTCTACCTTGCGAAATGGAGCTTACTTCAACGAACATCTTATCTTAGCGCAGCTGTATCAAGGTTACTCCACTTCAGTCACGTGGACTGTTTCCAAGTAAATAGAGACTGTGATGCCACATCTATACAAAACCTCGTATGTCTGTACCACGCGGGACTGCTGGGGACTGTACAATAGTGAACAGTAAGCTATGGACAATTATCAGAATAACAAATATGACCACAGACGAAACATTAAAAACTGCCTTTACCACAAATATAAAATCTATTGAGTAATGTTCACCATTCGCCTATGACAAATTGTGATCTAGCTTGAATAATATTATTCAAGCAAATATATTTCTATATCAGTCATATCTTCCAATTAATCAAACTCCACTTTCAACATTAACCCCACACATACACAAATCATTGAAATCACATTGCCATCACGGGACTCGAACCCAGGACACTACACACAGATTTACAGAATGCAATCCAGGCCATTACAGCTGTTTCTACACATATACATGGTAATTATCACAAAAACGGAATGATGAAAATACATGCTCATTGCTCTTCCTACACAGGCTACACTGGCTGGACAAGGTTGGTGTGACCCGTGGGACCCTCCTAGGCCCATAACCTTTGTTGTGAACCTAAATATATATATATATATGAAATTATTTGTCACTTATGTTATACTGAGTGGAATACACATAATAATTACCGTTATGAAACTACGGCAGATGAAGCTTTGCCGATTCAAAATAGCGTCCTGTATTTTCACATGAGCTCACACAAGTGAAGCGCTGTTGACACATTAGCTTCGCCAAGTGATAGGGTGGTCTAGGTGGAAATCTTGTAGAATGTACCTGCTGCGGATCTTAGAATCTACATTGCCGCTGCCGCTTGTTCATGCTGGTAGGACAGATGAGACGCCGTCAGGGCTAACAAGCTCCGCGCGTCCGCGGCATATGCCAGGGCCTGGGTTTGTGGAGCTACAGCTGCCTGCCTCGCCGGTAGGTCTCCGCATTGTTTTTTATCTGCCTCTTCCTGTGAGAACACAAACCTAAGAGCAAGTTATTGCTGAGCATCTACTGTATAGTCATCCACTTCTCCCTGAGGCAGTGGGCTGTGAATACCTCCCTGGCCCCCTGCTTGTCGAAATAAGCTACTAATATGGGGTTTCACTTCTCCAAGTCCCGTTGGTGGTCGAATCAGTAATGCAGCTCTCTGCTGTGTAGACAGAAGCAGGTTCGAATTTGCCAGGGATTATATACCGGCGTGGTTACACACCCCATATACTAATAAAATAACACTCTTAATTAAGCTGAAAAATATGTCGAAAACACTTACCCACATAAGTAGACAGTAAAATCAATATACAATTGATATAATGTAAACTAATGCTGGCATAACATCCTGGTATGTTTCCACCTATGTTATAAGACGATCACTCTCCCTTAAAGGGTTAATATATATTTAATTAAATAACTAAGGTCACTATTACACAACAAGTCTCGAGTGCCTAGGGTTTGAAATCACCAAGAATCACTGGTGGTTATATAGCCACCAAATTTGCCGAATAGTAACTGTTCATTGCACTAGGGGTTTCCCGATTGTAATGAATTCGGTAATTATAATTATTATTTATTTACACAACAATTTACACCTTCCTCGGTTCTGCTATATCCATCAAAACCCAGAAAAGGCCATCTAATTTTGATCGTATGCGTAAACCCTCGGTATAGCAATTGTTTCACACATATACGGTGATCATACCTACACAAGACTGGTTGACCGACTCACCATCAGATTACACGATCGGGTAAGCCCATAAAATAACTTTGTCATGAAATCATTACGTAAATATAAGAGAGAGAGAGAGAGAGAGAGAGAGAGAGAGAGAGAGAGAGAGAGAGAGAGAGAGAGAGAGAGAGAGAGAGAGAGAGAGAGAGAGAGAGAGAGAGAGAACTTGCCAGACTTTCAAATTCACGTTATTTTGGGGATCTATTTAAGTATTTTCATTATATGTTTGCATGGGTTGTCTTTTAATCATATTGTCATCCATGTGCTACAAACGTAACAGATTACTTTGTAAATATGAAGGCGGATCATTATAATATTATAATGGTAAAACTTATGGAAATGTATGGAATCCAGCCTCAAACAACTTGTCCCCTCCTTTCCCCACCTTCATTCCCCCAACAGTTCCTCTCTCCAATGTCTCCCCGCTTTCACATTCACAGTGAGCCATTTGTTGGCTAAAATATCAGTTTTCCACCCCTAGCATTCTCGAGTCTATGAATCTCACTGGTCTGGGTGAGGTAGACGAGGCGACAGGACTTTAGCCGCCGACTGTACATTGAGTTAGCTATACCGTCCGGAAGGGATGAGGCAATGGCGTTAATTGCCACTGCAAAAAACATGACACTGAGGACGCTTCCCTAGGGGACGCCCTTTTCCTGTGCCACAGGTGCAGAGAGAGCTGTACCAACCCTCACACAAAAACTACGTCCACTGAGAAACTCCTTAAGGAAGAGCGGAAGCTACCCCGCAGGCCATAGGCATAGAGTAGCTGCAGGATGCCATGCTGCCATGTAGTGTTATAGGTTTTCTCTAAATCAAAAAATAATTAGACCAGGTGTTGATGTCGTGCAAATGCCTCACATGCAGCAGATTCTAACCTGAATAGAGCGTCTGTAATGGAACAGTGTTTACGAAAACCAGACTGGGACGGAGACCACCCCTTTCCAGAAAGTACACTAATCTGACATTCACCATCTTCTCAAATAGTTTGCAGAGACAGGAGGTCAAGGCAATACTGTAGGTCGGTAATTTATGGCAACACTCGAGTCCTTTCCTGGCTTTGGAAAAGGAAGGATTGTAGCAACCCTCCATTCAGAAGGGAATACACCCTCCAGCTAAATTCTGTTATATAAAGCTAGAAGATATGAGATCGCCTTTTCACATGGCATACGCGATGTTGTCTGGGCTAAGAGAAGTGTCGCCGAAGAGAGAGAGAGAGAGAGAGAGAGAGAGAGAGAGAGAGAGAGCAGGTGTCTCAGGGAGAATATATGATTATAACTTTCATTTTCGAGCCCTGAAACATCCAAGGCAGTGCGCTCCTGGGTTCCCAACTCATGACTGACAGCCAGAGGCCGAGTGTCATGGCTGGAAACTTGCAAAAGCTTCTATCATGGTGTTGGCCACTGCTAATCATCCATGATCTTAACTCCATTGACCTTAAGGACAGATGGAGGACTAGGAGAAAACTTTCCCGCAATCTTATGGACTTACTTGAACACTTGGGAGAGTGGAGTTTTAGTAGTAATTGAAGACACATAAACCTTCCAAGATGCCTGTAGTGCCTCTTTTAAAACTCGTATAGCCCGAGCCCTCGCCCGTCGAAAGTCCTCTAAAAGAATAGGATCCCCACGATTGTGACGAAGGCGAGAAAAAACAGCACGTATCTCCCGCACAGCAGTGGTGCCTACTGGAGACCACCAAGGCACAGGACATTTGGGAAAGCAGCGAGAAGTTTTAGGTACAGAGTTGAGAGCAGCAGAGTGGAGTATAATAGTGAAGTAGGTCACAGCCTCGTCAGAGCTATTAAAATTCTGCAACAGAAGAGACCGAAGAAGTAAGCTCTTTATTAAGACTCCGGGTTGTACCTGTTATGTTCTAGGAGTACAGGGAAGTGGTCACTACCATATAAATCGGGCAACACATTCCAGGTAAAATCTAATAGTGGACTGGGTGAACAGAAGGAAATGTCAAGAGCTGTGAAAGTCCCAGTAGGGCTATGGAAATGGGTCACATCTCCCGTTTTAAAATCCCTATCCTCAATAAAATAAGCCAATAAAACACACATGGGATTGACTGTACTTTCACCTCACAGAGGATGACGGCCATTAAAATCACCCAATAAAATATAGGGTGAGGGAAGGTCTCGTACTAGACGGAAGAGGTCACCCCTCTCAACTGTAACACTGGGAGGAAGGTATAGACTGCACCCCGCGTATGGGCGGTCCATAAAAATCTTAACTACAACAGCCTGGAATGGATTCTCAAGCTCCAGGCTCGTGCACGGAACATCGCGTTGAACTAGGATGACAGAGCCACCATGGTGACCCTGCCCTTCAAAGAAATTGAAATAAAATGTAGAGTATACAGGAGGACTGGTAGGAATGGAGTCCCCAAGCATTGTATCTTGAAGACAAACGTTTACACGCAGGGCAAAAGCGAGAGAGATGAACCCGCAGTTCCTCTTAAGAAGCACGGAAGTCTCGGCAATTCCACTGAAGAACTTTGGACAGTGTTACTTTAAAAGAGCCTTTAGGGAAGCCTCAAGGAGGGACTTCCCACTACCACCTTGGCCAGAAGTCTTACTCAATCGACAAGTTTTCTCTAATTCTTGGCCAATGGCAGAAGAGCGAACCCGAGGAGTAATACTCGGGGCAGTATTTGGGACCTGTACATGTGTCCCTAAGCACCTGATATGTTTGGGGAAGGTGAAGGGAGAAACAGCCACATTGGTATCGTCCTGTACAGTAATGGTATCACTGACATAGGCAGAGACATCAACATCCATAATGCAGGTGGAAGAATCACTCCGCTGTTCGAGCGATAGAGAAACCATATATTTTTGAGGTCACAGCAACCGATGTATCTACATTCATCTCACGCCCTTCTGATGTTCGCAAAGCAAGTTTGCGTGGCGGAACATTTGTTGAATCACGAGACTCATCAGAGCCACGAGAACTCTTCTGGTGGAATTGAGAGGAAAATATGAATGAGTCTACAGAGACGGTTGTATGAAGAACGTCCATGATGGGGAGTGTCTGGTATTCTATGCTGATTTTGGTAAAGAAAAAAAAATTGCTCAGGTTTCTGGTATCACTGGGTAGGTGCACGCATCAGCTCTGCCAGGCGTATATTTACTTACGATTTTCTGCGTATCTAAATGGATCAACTGACTGGGAGTGTTGCCATATCATGTAGTGAAGATTTTGTATTCATTTTTTTTTTTCATTATCTTTGCTACGTTATCTGAATGCAAACTGATTTTAATTGCTGTACGATATGTTGGGCTCGTGATCGAGTGAGGGAGGGTGGTGGGACCATGGAGGTATAATATAAAGGAGGCGGCATGACGTCACAAAGGTGAAGCCAACTCGCTATTGGTCGGCTGTCCTCCCTACCCCCCATTGATTCAAAACAAACCTCAGTTGATCATGTCGGACCATCAACTTCACCAACATTCTTTGCCATTTTTTATAATAATGCTGGCGTGTTCAGCATATGGGTGTACCCAGAGAGACAGGAGTCGTTCTTCTACATTTCATAGGTATGTTAAGAAAGTCATACAGAAAAATATACGACAGAAATGGACAAATCAACGAAGTGAAATTCATCACCTGCCTCACCGTGACACCCATGTCCTGTAGAATATTGATACTGTACACACAAAAACTGCAAAGCCAAGGCTATTATAGTGTTGTGATATTAACTGTTAATGTATAACCTCACGTATATATGGCATTGACAGGGTTATAAAAGATAAACTGGCTCCATGGGGTGACCTACTTGTGCCCAAGTTAGGGTTGGCCTGTAGGATTACTCGAGTGTTGAGAGATTGTATTATGAATGTTTTAGCATATTTCATAATGTTTTAAAGATATCAAATTTATAATTGTGTTTACTACGTAGACTATTTGGTTGTTGAGAATTTAGGTCTAAGTTATAGTGCCGTAATCTAAGTTAAGCCAATGTGCCAAAAGAGTTTTTATAATAGTAAAATTACGGCCTGGGACGGATGATTAAAATAATGTTTTGTGTGAATCAGAATGAACTGGAACTGAGTAAGTGATGACACACATTATGCAGTAACATCCAGCCATCATGGTAAGATTTCATGTGGCTTATAAGTGGTAAAATGTGTTTGATACAAGACACTACACCTGAGTGTGAACTCTATTACATGACAGTGATCTGGGTGTTACACTACACATCTCTTCACCATAATATACAAATCTTCACTACACATCACATCTGCAGTACCATATACACATCTTCACTACCCTATACACATCTTCAGTACACTATACACATCTTCACTACACACCACACCTACACTACACATCACACATCTTCACTACACTATACACATCACAACACACCACATCTTCACTTCACCATGTAAATCTTCAGTACCCTATACATATCTTCACTACATTATACACATCTTCACTACACTATGTAGGCTACATTTTCACTGCACATCACACATTTCACAGCACACCACACATCTTCACTACACTATACACATCTTCACTTCACTATACACATCTTACTATATATCATCATATTTATATACTGTACTTAAAGAGTGACATAAGGCCTTCCAGAGTCTCATACTAGAACTCTTTATATAATTAATTTTATTTGCATTTGTACAGTTGCCCACACATGAAACTGGTATGGCTCGTTACTTGTGAGGTGGCTACAACGAAAGGAAATTTAAGTGAAAAAAGATGTAGTTTGTTGACAGGCAGATAGTAAAATATTATTACTATCTGCTTATCAACAAACTATAACTTTTGCTCACTTTCCTTCCTGTTGTAGGTATCTCGTAAGTAGCGAGGCATACCATATTCTTGTATGGGCAACTGTACTTGTTCTTATTTCTCTGTAACCTTAAAATACTATCTGTGGGTTTGTGTGTAAGCTATGACCTTCTCTTTTACTATACCTTTTGCATAAAATAAACTATTCATTCATTAATTCATTCATTCTTTCATTCATACTCCTAGGAAAAGTTTGCGAGAAGAGGTAATGCTCTAGGAAACAGCGGTATTTAATGGGTTTAAGTACTTTTGATAATATACAGAATTGGATAATTTTATGCAGTTATCAAATATGGAACAAATTCAAGTCTCTTTCTGTCTCTAATTATAGTTAATATGAGAAAATAAGAGCATAATTATAGTGGGTTTATAGCGGCCGGGGCAATGTTTTGAGTCAATGGGGGGTAGGGTAATAGGCTCCGCCCCTGGCTTCACTTTGGGTGTACAGGACGAGCGGCTCATGCCGCCTCCTCTATATTATACCTCCATGGGTGGGACACACTGTCCCACACATATATACACACACACAGACAAAAGCGTTATCGCCAGACAGCGTAGGGTAGTTTCTGTAGTGGGCAGTGTGAACTAAATTACAAACAACAGTTATATATGATGCAGAATATGTTGTAAAGTGTGCACTGTGTGACCGTATAATGTTTGACTGGATGAAGGAGAAAGTTATAATTGAAGGCCAGAGAAAATCCTTGGGACAAAATTCTATGTCCATGGTGCATTTTTGTATGCAACATGACCTGGGATATGTAGGTATGAAGTCACTAAGTACTTCACTTGGGATGCCTCTGATGAGTAATGATAAATTTATTTTGCATGAAAACAGACTCGAAAAACTCGCTGAAATCAAGTATGAGGAATATAATAAGAGAGTAATTGAAGCCATACTTGATTATTAACAGTCTGATCTCAGTATCATGCCTGATGCTGATGGTATATTATCTATTGAAGTTGTGTAAGATGGCACGTGGATGACCCGTGGTCACACATCATTGATAGGTGCAGGTGTGATAATTGAAGCCCATACAGGTTATGTTGTGGATGGCTACACATGTAGTAAGTATTGTCATGCATGTACCTACTGGAACAACAAGGTAAAGAAAGATCCTATATTGAGGCTCAAGTACTTGCAATGGAATTATCAGCTGCTGTTGCACTGTGGGGAAGATCATCATCAGATATACTGTATTTGTTGGTGATGGAGATTCTTCTGCACATAAAGCCGTATGCAACATGAACAACGGTGATGGACCGTATGGAAAAGAATTCCCTGTCATCAAAATGGAATGCCTTAATCATGTTGCAAAGAGGCTTGGTTCCAGACTGAGGGCACTGAAAAAAAAAAAAAATGTCTGAGCCAGTACAGACAAAGACTGGAAAACTGAGAATGAAAAGCAAACTTGGAGGAATTGGCAAGCTGACAGACAAAGTAATTGATAAAATTGCTGGATACTATGGTACTATGGTAAAAAGGTTTGTGGAAAAGAAAGGACAAGACCGGTCAATGATTGCAGAACTAGAGTCTGAAATAATGGCTTCATACCTTCATGTCACAAGCTCTGACAAAGTTCAAGTTCAAGTTCAAGTTTTAGGGTCCCGCAGAGGGCCGCTCATGGGCGGCATAATATGCGGGGGTTGTGCGGGGGATTTAGGGATCCAGGGCAGGATTAGGAAGAGGGTTAGGATAAGGGTGGATTGGGTCAGGGACTGTGGGTTGAGGATTAGGATTGGGGAGGTAATGATTGGTGATCCTATTTCTAAACGTGTCAAGAGTGGGGCTATTAACTACGTGAGATGGGAGATGATTCCACTCTTGGATGCTGCGGGGAAAGAATGAGTGCCTAAATATATCAGTGCTTGTCTGGTATGTATGGTATTTTAAGTTGTGGCTGCCTCTAGTGGATCGTATACTTGTAGGGTGTAGATATGTGTCTTTGTCTATGTCAACTAACTTGTTTGTGATTTTGTATATCATCTGTTGTCTGTGTATCTGTCTTCGTGTTACTAATGGGTCTAGTTTTGTGTCTTGTTTAAGCAAAGTGACTGATGTAGTGTGTCTGTAATCACGTCTGGCCCATCTTGCAGTCTTGTTTTGTATGGACTCTAATTTATTGATATTATTGTAAGTGTGTGGGTCCCAGACGGTGTCGCAATAATCTAAATGTGGCCGAACGAAAGTGTTATATGTAATAATTTTGGTGTCTGTGTTACACCTGCTGAGGTTCCTGCGCAAGAACCCCAGGACCCTACTAGCTTTAGCCCTGATGCTACCTATGTGTGTGTTCCACCTCATGTCCGCTGAGATGTGGACGCCCAAGTATTTGTGGGAAGTGACTGTGTTGAGGTTGGTGTTGTGTAATTGGTATGTATATGGAATGACATTATGGGCACGGGTAAAACGGATGTGAAGGCATTTGTCTGGTCTAAATGTCATCTGCCACTTGACTTCCCAGTCTTCAAGTGCAGTTAGGTCGTCCTGTAGTCGAAGGCAGTCATTCCTATCTTTAATTGGTCTGTAAACTAAGCTATCGTCTGCAAAGAGTCTAGTGGTAGAGGAAAGTGAAAGTGGGAGGTCATTAATGTATGAAAGGAAGAGAAGGGGACCCAGGACAGTGCCCTGGGGTACCCCAGAGGTCACAGGAACAGATGGAGACTGACTACCGTCAAGAACTACACGTTGCTTTCTGGTAGTCAAGAACGTTCTAATCCAGTGAAGAAGTTGTACCTGTATGCCATAGAATTCTAATTTATGTAGTAGTCTTTGGTGAGGGACTTTGTCGAAGGCTTTGGCAAAGTCTAATACTATGGCGTCAACCTGTCTGATTTTTGTGTCATTGAGGGACTGCAAGATGTCATGAGTAGTTACCAGTAGCTGCGTCTCACACGAGCGTTTAGGCCGAAAACCGTGTTGATTGTCAGTCAGTATATTTTGCCTATCAAAGTGGTCCATTATGTGTCTATGAATAATGTGTTCTAAAATTTTGCAGGGGACTGAGGTAAGTGAAATAGGTCTATAATTAATGGGAAGGGTTCTGTCTCCGGATTTAAAGATTGGGGTCACATTTGCCAAAAGCCAGTCTTGAGGGAGTTCACCGGTCTGTAAAGTCTGTGAGAATATAACCTGCAGGACAGGGGCAAGAACGCTAGCGTTAATCCTCAATATCCTGCAGGGTATATTGTCTGGTCCAGTCGCTTTGTGTATGTCTACCTCAGATAAGAGTTTCTCAATTCCTTGGGTGTTTATATGAATGGGAGGGATAGGTGGGTGTGATGGTGTTGGCATGTCTGGTAAGTGTTCATGTTCATGGGTAAAAACGGACTGGAATTGTGTGTTAAGGGCGTTGGCTTTGTCTTGTGGGTGTGTAACCAAGGAATTGTTGTGCAGTAATGTTGTAATACCGGTCGAGTCTTGTTTGAGTGCTTTAAAAAAGCTGAAAATTTTTTTGTGGTTTTGTGTATTGTCTGCGAGGAAAGTGGATGTGTAATTAATTTCTGCTTGTTTAGTTTCTTTCTGTAGTGTTTTCTGTATGTTTTTGTATTCTAACCAGTGTTCTGTATCGTTGTATCGTTTTGCTCTGTTGTATGCCTTTACCTTGTTTCTGTGTAGTCTCTTTAATTGCCTATTGTACCATGGTAATGACCGGTTATGTGTGATGGTTTTCGTGGGTATGTGCTTGTCCATTGTGTCACGTATAAAGTCACGAAGTCTGGTCCAGTTTGTTTCCACAGAGCTGGCCATTGGGTCTGAGTCAAGGAACGAGTCACAAAATTCAACTAAGTCTTGGGTAATGCCATCCATGTCAGCTCTGTTGTACATGTAAATTGTCCTGGGTAATTGTTTTTGTGTTGTTGGCTTGATGTTTGCGTCAATGAGTACCATCTCATGGTCACTAAGACCAGGTAGTACTCGTGTCCGTGTAATTAAGGAAATGTTGTTTGTGAGAAATAAGTCTAGTATGTTGGATGTGACCCCGTGTCTTATGTTAGGATTATGTCTTTCTACACTGACTTGTGTGCGTGTTGGTTCGAGTACTGTTTGGGTAAGTGAGTGGGTGTTAATGATGTCAATGAAATTTTCATGTCAGAGTTTCCTATCAGTCTGTAATAGTAAGTCGCCTTCATGGGTGGGATTGTCCAGTGTCGCCTGTGCTGTCCAGTTTATGTCGGGAAGGTTAAAGTCACCAGCCAACCATATATTTTTGGAGGGGTCAATTTTAGATAAACAATCGTCAAGGGTCTGCAGGTATTCTAAGTTTGAATTTGGGGGACGATAAAATGATCCTATAATGAGTGTCCTGCAGCCCTGTATCTGTATTTTAGTCCATATAATTTCAGAGTCCGCGTTCAGTTCGGTGGCTGGGGTCGCAACTAGTCCTGGCTTTGTCGCAATTAGGACTCCACCATGTTTATCGTCTATTCTGTCCTTCCTGTGTAGGGTCATATTATAGGGACTGTCTGTCGGGAAGATTTCACTGTCCTGGATGTCAGGTGTGAGCCAGGTCTCTGTCCCTATAATAATGTCGGGGTCATAGGTCTGGAGGGTTTGGTGAAAGGCGGCTCTTTTGTTTATGATGCTACGGAAGTTGATGACTAGGGTACGGAGGGAAGACAGTTTTTTATGGGTGATGGAGTCGAGTGTGGTGTTGGTGGTAGAATGAGGTGTGAGGATGGATGATCTATTGGGGATGGTGATTGGTGTTATGGAGAATGAACATGTACTATGGAGAGTCTGGTTGGGTGTAGAATGGTTTGGGAGTGGAGGAGTGGATGATGCGGAGTTAAGGGAAGTCATGTCTCGCTGTCGGTTTTGTGTAGGGGAGGAATTGTCTCTGTTGCGTCTACCTAAACGTCGGGTGATCCTATCTAATGGTGAAGGTGTGTTGTGAATTGTGGGTGGTGGTGAAGATGAAGTGGTGGTGTCTAATAAACTGAATCTATTTGTGTAGTGTATTGGGGAGTGAAAAAGGGAGGAGGTAAAATTGGGCGCACCACAGTCCCAGCAGATCCACGAAAGGCTCCGACCCTCCAATCCGTCGAACGCCGCCGTGAAGCCCCCAACACAGCTGACATGATACCAGCCTGCATGCTGGGAAACCTCACAGCAGCGATCGCATTGGATGGCCCGCTGGCCCCATTTCACCGCCCGTCGGCACAATTGACAGGGGTACTTTGGGGCGCGGGGGCCAGGGTTGATCAGAGCCCCTGTGTCACCACACAACATAAGGAGCAACAGGGCACCCCGGAGATTGCCGAGGCAAGCCACCTTTAACCTTTGAGGGCCCCTAGGGGTGCCCAGGTTCCCAAACAGGTGTGTGTATATGGAGGTGTGGGTGTAGATGTCTGGTGTTAGTGAGTCTGGTGTGTTGGTATGTGTGCAGCCAGTGTTTTTATTGTCAGTGTTGTAGAGTATTAAAACTAGTGAACAGTATGTGTAGAATATTGTTAGTGTACATTAGTGTATGTTGTTTTGTGTGGGGTGTGTCTGTACATGTTTATGAAGCACTAATATAAATATACAATACAGACTTACCCCTGTACCGAGACAGTCTGCACGGCTGCAGGAAGGAATAAAATGTAAACAAACCCCTAACTTATGTCAGGGGTCAGTTATATAAAAAAAGAGAATTGATAATAAAACCTATGGATTTAACTAAAAAGGATATACAAATGTTAAAAAGATGATAAATTACACTAAAAAAAAAGAACTGTATAATTAAAAATAGTGAAAATTGAGGGGTGGGGGACGGTGTTATATTGAGGGAGGGTCTATGTAAATTTAAAAGACACTAAAAACGATAATAAAAAGAAGAAAAAGATGACGTGAAATGACAGCCAGAACAAACAATCTCGATACTTATCTTGGTGAAATGTGATGATATGAAGGATTCGTTAATTAAAAAAGAAAGGAAAGGATAGATGAGGAGGAAGACGGAGCTCGGGGAGGACACGTCCGAGTCCTGGGACCGCACAACACAAAAGATTCAAGGCATTTCCTTTGTCCAAAAGATCTGGAGTCTTGGTGGTTTTACAACAGAGCCCTAGCTAATGGCAAGACTCCACCATCACATGACACAATAAAAGTGAGAATCCACATCACCAGCAAAGAGGACAGACTGGCTGTAGCATGAATATGTAGAGATCTAACGAAACAGGAATTATTGGAACGATGCATTAAGGGAAGAACACAGAATGTAAACGAATCTTTTCATTCAAAGCTCTGGAAGAAGAGCATGAAGGTAAAATTCCATGGCCATAAAAAGGTGAAGTTTGCATTCTGGATGGCGGCTATGGAGCATAACACCGGCTACAAGTCAGCATCTCTTCTGGACAAGATCCTAGGAGGAGAGACGGCTGCCCGAGGTTTGGAGATCCAGGAAGAACGGCGTATAATGGGATCTACGAAGGAGAATGTGGAAAGGAGGAAGACTGCAGAAAGCACAGAAGATTCTGATTATACGCATGGTGGTCATTAATTCATTGCCCACGTACTGTACCGTACGCACATACTGTACTGTACCGGAGTATAGGCCTACTGGTGAAACTCCGTACAAAAGCAGGCAAGAATGAGCTTCTGCAACAGGAGATTCAAGGAAGTACCTGATTCCATTTTTTCCCCCAGGCCTCAGTTGCTGGTTACACATCTTCTGCCTCACACATCTATGGGGAGCCAGGTAATCCCTTACACTGCACACACATCCATACAAACTACATTCACTTACACTCCTATCCTTGACATTAACATACCAACTTCTCACAACTCAACATGAAAAACAATACAAGCGCAAACACATTTTAAAACTTCATACCATGGCTGATGCAACTCTTAGAGCAAGCGCGGTGGTTTCTCGGATGACCACCACCGGCAGGGCGGGATCTTTGACACAGGGCCCTCCCGGTCGTCATCACGCGACTGTGTCAGCACCAGCCATGATGCATAAAACAACTGCTCGTCAGCACAATGAATTAATTATGTTTGCAAATATTCGGGGGCTTCACTCCAACATTAACTCGGTACACTTACTTCTTCAAACCGAAACCCCTGACATTCTTTTCCTCACTGAATGCCAGGTTACTCCCTCTTCTTACCTGACTAACTACAACTTTCCAGGCTATATTTTAATGTCAAATTTTAGATCAAAGGGAGGCGTTTGCTGTTTTGCTAGATCAACAATATCCTTGGAGAACATTTTCAATCTCGCATCACCAGATTTTGATTACTCAATTTACAAGCTAAATTCTTCAGGCTCAGTTAAATATTATTGTTGTATTTACCGATCACCAAATGCCTCCCCAGATAATAGCCTCTTTGATTCCCTGACCTCCATTCTTTCTGATTTAAACATTAATGCTGCATCTGATATATCCTTACTGGGTGATTTTAATGTCCACAATGTTGAGTGGCTCACTCATTCGGCCAGAACTGATGAACCTGGGCTTGAATGCGAGTTATTCGCAGACTCATTCAATCTCACCCAACTAATCAAGCACCCCACTCGCATACCTGATAATCCAGAACATAGACCGCACCTACTTGATTTGTTTCTTACTACCAATCCCGAAACATATAGTGTTGAAGTGAAGTCCCCTCTTGGATCCTCAGACCATTGCCTCATTGCAGTCTCCTGTTCCCACTCCTCCCTACCCATCCACTCTGAACCCATCCGAGTGACCAAATGGCACTATGATGCTGCAGATTGGGTGGGGTTCCGTGACTTTTTAATTAACATTCCTAGGTCATCATTTTACTCTACTGACCCAGATAGCTTCCTGAACCATATTACTGACTTTATAAAAATAGGAATGGAAACATATCCCTCATCATCAATACTCAAAAAGATCTAACTCTCCAAAATGGTTTGATCACAGCTGTGCCAGAGCTACAGAACAAAAATCAATAGCCTATAATGCCTATACAAAGTCGAAAACTCTTCAGTCATAGAATTATTTCAAAATTGTCAGATGCCATGCTAAAGCTGTAACTAATTTAGCCAAATCTAACTTCATACATAAACAAGTCAATAAATTACTGAATAATCCTAATGATAATAAGATCTTTTGGTCAACAGTAAACTCATTCAAATCTAACTTCAACCATGGTTCATCTATCCCCCCTTTAAAGAATAGCAATTGAAATCTCATATGTGATCCACGTGGTAAAGCAAATCTTTTGGCTAATATCTTCGCCACAAATTCAAACCTCAATGACACAGCTCAAAACACTCCCATTTTGAATTTTAATTCCCCAGAAAGTCCACCCTTAATAATTCATACAAGACAAGTGCGGACCATTTTGGAGAATCTATCTATCGACAAAGCTTCAGGGCCAGATGAAATTCCTCCCACTGTATTAAAAAATTGCTCAAAAGAATTAGCTCCAATTCTCTCAAAATTATTTCGTGTATGTCTCCATACCTCGTCCTTTCCAGCTGCCTGGAAAGAAGCCAATGTACAACCAATTCCCAAAAAAGGAGCTACCGCAAATCCATCAAATTACAGACCAATTGCCATCACGTCTACTCTCGGTAAAATATTTGAAATAGTCCTTAACAATCACTTTGTAAAGCACCTTGAGAAAAATCATCTGCTAAATGATAAGCAATATGGCTTTAGACAGAGACGATCTTCTGTGGACCTGCTCTGTTATTTCACAGATAACATATTCCAATCAACTGATAAACATGGAGAGACTCACACAATTTGCCTTGATATATCTAAAGCCTTTGACAGAGTATGGCACAGATCATTACTGTCTAAGCTTCCACATTATGGCCTTCAATCTTTTGTTCCCCTAATTAATTCATATCTTAGCAACAGAAAATTACGTGTGATGGTAGATGGTCTGTATTCCGACTTTCATCCCATTAATGCTGGTGTTCCTCAAGGAGCGGTCTTGGCTCCAACTTTGTTCCTCATTCATATTAATGATCTTTTGTCAGTTACTCAGAATTCAATTCACTCCTATGCTGATGATTCAACTATTCACAGTTCCTTCCCATTTAATGATAGTTTTACTCAACACAATATTTTAGAATACAAACTTGCCACTTCAATTTCATTAAATGAAGACTTAACGAAGATCTTTGAATGGGGACAAAACAACCTAGTTTCTTTCAATGCAAATAAAACTAAATATATCCCGTTCTCAAATAGATCAGATAATCAAGATTCTCACATTATTTTCAATAATACAAATATCCCCAAGTCCCACAGCATTGATCTCCTTGGTGTAACTTTAAACGAAAACCTCAGTTGGACTCCCTATGTAAAATCCATTGCCAAAACTGCATCTAGGAAGATGGGACTTTTATACAGAGCTTGTAATTATTTGACTAACGAGCAGTTAGCAGTAATATATATGAGTCATGTACGTTCCCAGATGGAATTGTTCACCTCTGTGGGCTGGTTGTGGATTGGTGGTGTTAAGACAATTAGATAAAATTCTAAACAGAGCTATCAGACTGATCAATAATCCTATGATCACTAATGAATTCCCTCCCTTATCAGTACGTAGAAATGTTGCTTCCCTTGCACTATTTTATAGATACTTTTATAAGAAATGTTCGGATGAACTTGCCCTGATTATTCCACCCCTTCTCGTCTTCCCACGGAGGACTAGGGCAGCTGAGAATGCGCATGAGTTCACACTGACTCTTCCACGTTGCAGGACAACTGCTTACAAAAATTCATTTACTCCCCGTACTACTTCCCTGTGGAATTCTCTACCAAGGGAATGTTTTCCAGCAAGTTATAACCCCCAGCAATTTAAATCCAGCTGTTTTAAATATTTTATGAGTGGAGGATGCCAATAGGCAAATGGAACCATTTATTTATTTGTTTTTTCCTTTCCTCCACTCACTATATGTAAAAAAAAAAAAAAAAAAAAGTAACCTTGAGACACAGGGCCCAGATCCTGGAATGCAAACTTTCATTAAGGTTTTGTGTTTTCCCCCTCAGGCATCTTGACAGAAGACTCTTGTCTGACAATCGCTGGTACACCTTCTCCAGTTCCTCATACTGCTCCTTGTTAATCTGCAGTCTCAACTTCATTTGGCTGTGGCTTGGTTGCCTCACTGGTGATGTGTCCCTCATACCAGCTTTCAGAGCGGTTTCCTCCTGGATTTGTTTCTTCCAAAAATACCACCTTTCTGGACACAAATCATGATTGAGGTTGGCATCTGTCGACGTCAAATGGTGGGAGTGTGGCCATTATATCCTTTTGCATGTCTTCTACTGTACCTTCATCATTATCAGCAATTCATCTTCCATAATAGAACTGGAGATGATTGATAACGCCATCTGTCAAAATTTTATTTAGTGGTTTCCCTTGTTTTGTCTTTTCCATTACAACAAAATCATCTCTCAAATTGGTTAGGGCTGTTCTCATTCTCTTTTTCACATGATTCTTACATTCTTCCTTCAAGACTGGGTACTTCTCTCCATATGGCCCTTGCTTGTTGTTGAGACTGATAAGAAACTTGTGTGCACAGCTGTCTCCATCCCCTATGAAGATAGTGTACCTGAGTTTATTTTCCTCACTCCTCTGCCACAATTCTGTAGCTTCTTCTGACTCCATTGCACCACAAGAGAGCTTGAAATTGATCAAACACTTTGGCACATGTTTGACAAATCAATTTTGGTACTGTTCCTGATTCACCATCTTTTTTTACTAAGCTTGTGTTCATCTTACAACATGGGCATAAATTTGACAGAACGTGATAATCTATAACTATTGCTGTGTGTGCCTCTATAATCATGCCACATCCTAATGATGATGAGTGCCCCCTACTGTGCCAGGTTCCTAAAAACAAATTAAATAAACTATATACAGGGTGTATAGCATTAACTTACACCAGAGATATGAAATATAATTTTGAGTATATTTTGTTCTATAAAGTATGCTGTGTGTGATCTCAGTATAGTACAATGAATACTGATAAAAACTATTTTAACTTGTGTTGTCAAATGGCTGTGAGCTTCGGAGGAAGTGGAAGCCTAATATCTTTTCGGACCAAAGAGGCCTTATTTATTTCATCTTAATAAATTTCATCATGATTGCAATATTTATGTGATGTTCTATAACGTACATTGAATCATATTTTAAATTCAGAGGGATAATACCAGGCCCCTATAAATAATATTCGACGAAATATGATTAATATCTCTTGGAGGTTAGGTAAACACTACCGACATAATGCTACCTGCAAGTCTTAGCATTTCCTTACATTTCACGGATTTTCTTCTTATACAGGACTGGTATTATCATTCTGCATTGAAAATATGATCCAATGTACATTATAGAACATCACATAAATATTGCAATCATGATAAAATTTATTAAGATGAAACAAATAAGGCCTCTTTGGTCCTAAAACGATATTAGGCTTCCACTCCCTCCGAAGCTTACCGCCACTTGACAACACAAGTTAAAATTTTATTTATATGTATTCATTGTACTTTACTGAGATCACACACAGCATACTTTAAAGAACAAAATATAATCAAAATTATATTTTATATCTCTGGTGTAAGTTAATGTTATATGTCATGATACACCCTGTATATTACCATACCATTCAGTACATGTCCCAAAAAACAAACACAAACAGTACAGTATGTTAAGTCAAGTGTCTCATAGAAACCACGAGACGCCTTTGTTGCAATTTAGTTGACTTTGTTTTACTTTTTGGAGAATGTGTGGCAGCGTGAACTTCTACCACATGAACACCTTTAATTAAAGAAAGCCTGAGAATTGTCATCAGGTGAAGGGTCACCAGACCGAGTATCTGATACAGTTTCCAAGATAGAGAAGCTATTATGTAGTGAAACCGGAGAAATTTTGTACCCAGAGTAAGAAGCAGCGATTACTTAAGAGAGGTGAGAGGGTGCTACAACCGAAATAGATGTTGTCGACTTGGAATGATGAGGGCGAAGGGAGGAGGCGTATGTCCTCACACCACCATCATTCTGTCGTCTGAAGTTGAGTTGCCGTCTGACACTACCATTGCTGATGAATTGGGAGTTACACCAAGTGGAGGATATCCTGATCGAGGAGATATAGTCTTGTTTGCTTAACCCCCAGAGTCCGGGCAGCGGGATTTCCCGCTCGGTCGACAGAGGCCGGGCAGCGGGAAATCCCGCTCTGTCGACAGAGTCCGGGCAGCGGGAAATCCCGCTTTTGGTAATTTATGGGGAAAAACGCCAAATTTGTCGGGATTTTTTTTGATCTGGCTATACTTCACCACCAGACCTTTTCATCCCCACATTCAATCAGTGTGTGCTTGACCGTGACAATGGCTGGGCGTAGTGAAGAAAATACGGGCTCGTTCGATTCGGTGCATCCTACCGCGCTGCCGGGCGCACCCGCTCCTGTAACCTCCACTCCGCGGGTGCAACCAGCTAGATTGAGTCACAGCCACGCTCACAAAGCGAACGCAGCCTCGCTCTCACGGGAAAAGTGACCTCCATTCCTCACTTGATTTCTCGGCAATGGAGTGTCCTAGAGAGCTGGGGTTGGTTTTAATGGAAAGAGGAGGAGTTGATGGTGAGTACACAATCAAATTTAAGTTGTTCAGTATTGTAGTTTAGACGTAGGGAGTAAGAGAAGTAGAGTGATTTTCCGGGAAATACCCGGACAGGCAGGGTAAAAAATTAGTATTGAACCCGGAACCACAGTACGTATTTCCATTCTTGGCCCGTCCCGGAGGGGTTAAATTTACGGCCGTGGTGTGTTCCGCTATTCTGTGCGGTTCGCCACGTTTCTCCAACTTGCGATGTGAAACGGAAGCTATTTATGTACAAGGCATCACAAATACAATAAATTCAGATATATGCAACCTCCACTTGTGTATTTAGATTGATTAATCAACAGTAATCTTATTATGCAGAAAACATTTATACAATTACACAGAAATATGGCATAAATATTGTACAGAGTTGCTAAAAGAAATTGTAGTGACATCTAATGATATTTGGAATAGTTTTAGGGTGGGTAATATCAAAGTTATAGATATAACATAATAAGCGTGAAAAAGAAGAAATATGCCATTATCCAAAGTAAAAGAAATAATCAATATAATTTTTGTGAGTGGCGGCTATACTGACATAGCCAGACCCACACCTACACCCAGACCCCCCAGGTGTTGCTATAATTGTAGAATAAAATGCTCACATTTACTGGCTTTTACCGTCATTTCAAGGGTGAGGAATAATCACATTCAAAATCTGTAAGCTAATATGTAGAACAAAATAATAGTCATTTGCCAATACCAAAGTAAAAGACAGAAAATTCACTTGTGAGCGCCAACACTTCCACACCCAGATGGTGGCCTTGACAAGATAGCTTCTTGGCGGTGACCTCTTTTCAGTTTTCACTTTCTTTATGCCCTTTGCACAGACAGCATGGCATATAATTCAACCCATTCCTCACATCTACACAGCCAGGCTAAAGAAATTGTCTTCAAATTAACAAATGAAAGCACAGTTATAAATAAAAGAAACAAAAGAGAGAGAGAGAGAAAAAACGGTACTGAAAATGTGGCGGCAACACTGTAAAGAAGTGAAAGCCACACCACAGCCGTATATTTCGGCGTGTTTGAGTTATAGTACGTCTTACATTGGCGAGAATGTAGGGGGTGTGCACCCCTGCAGTAAAAGCAATAACTTTCTGACTGACACTCATAAGTAGGATGAGAGTCAAGAGCAGAATAATTACCACACCGGGAAGCATTATTACGAACTGTATATTGAGTCGGCACCGTGACGGTGACCATACTCCCCGCCAGCCAATCAATGGCTAGATGTATCAGCCAGCCCGAGCCAATCACGACGCAAGAAGGGCTTGACAATGACGTCATGAAGAGTTTCTATGTACCAAATATATATTCTCAATATTTTGTTGCCACATGACTAATAGTAGAATATAGAGAGCAGTTAGTGAAGAAGCATAATGGAAAATAGTAACTTGTGGGAGTTGATAGCACGGCATGAACATAGCCTGTGAGAGAATGTCTGACAGTGCAGCTCTTTTCAGCTCTCATGGTTTGTTTGTTGTTCGATACTTCACAAGTTATTCGTATTTAAACTGCAATCGCGTTTATGGCTATGTGCATTCACTGTGAAAAAGCAGGGGAATTTATGTTTCGTAAACCATAACCATCTCTCTCTCTGTCTCTCTCATCATTATCAACACAATATCTACATTTCATAATCATCATTATATCCTAAATAACGCATTTTTAGAACATATATATAATAAAATTTGTTCATTTTTAACTATACAACTTACCCTTAAAATCTGGTGAACGAATGTATAACACTCTGTACAGACAAACAATGGCAGATCCAATAGACAGCGCTATTAACTCGGAAGAGATGCCAGTGACCGCCAGATTTCACAATTGGTCCTGGTCAACTCCCCATCTCCACTCGTAGTTAGAAATTTGTATAAATCATCATGGCGTAGAGACTGATGAATGAAACATGTTGGATATATCTATTAATTATATGATAATTAAACTTGAATTTGGATACGTTATACAAATATATAATAGGCAAATAATCTTTCAGCAGAGATTTAAAAAATCAACAGAATATCTGGGAATTACATTTTTTAAAAGTGTTTCATCGCACACTTAAGTCTGCAATTTTTCCCACGACTTCGAAAGATAATGATGATTCATTGGGCAATGTATAGCAAAAATATAGTAACCATCATCTTCAAAAAGTGGGAAAAATTGGGGCCTAAAAATGCAAGCAACCGAACACCACAGGCCGAAAGTTATTGTGCGAATTATCCAGGACAGTGAGTACACTGTAAACAGCAGCACGTTTTTCTACTCCTAAGCTGGTATCCATTGAGCTATTGTGCTGTGGTGAACGAATATGTTAAAAAAAGGCCACTGGGAGTCTGGGCACTGGCAAGGGAGCAGAGTTTCATTTTTTATGTTTACATTTGTTTTTCACGGGTCATGTAATACTCATATAGTTTGCTTCGGACAAGTATTTATACATAAGTTAATATACACCATCAATATTAAAAACATTTTACTATGTCTATAAATGTGTTCCAAAGGTAAAATTACCTTATCCCCTTCTAATGAGCACTAAGAGTATATATTTTTCATGACCCTGATATAATGATCACTAACATAATATTATCTTCGATCATTATTTTATATTCCAGACCTTATTTTCCGTTTCAAATGCAAAAAAAAAAAAAAAAAATGTCAGTCTTTGGTTTCATGACCAAAACAACAACAAAATCATAGGTTGTTTAGTTAACCACATAATAATGTTACAAAATATTTTTTCTGGAGGTCACTGGCATTTCTACCAAATTAATAGCGCGGTCTATTGGATTAAGAACCAGTCACCAACAAGCTGAAAGATATTAGCGCACAGTGGTGCCATGTGGAGGAAAAGGATAGACGAACTGAAGTAATTTTAACACATATAAAACACATATATTTAACACTTATATCGTGAGTAACGCGAATTCTTGTCACTAGCTGTTGACGAGAATTCTCGTCAAAGCAGTTTTTAAATTGGCGTGGTCCCTAACAAGCTAGTTTCGGACTGGCAACACTGAGGATGTGAGCCAAGGGACCACCCCCAGCCCACTCATAGTATTGTGTTGAAAAATGTTTTATAACAAAAATAGAGAGAAAATGTACTTAGATATGTAAATAGTGGAAAAGTGAAATTTAAGTTGTGGTAATTCTGAGCTGGCTATTCATCCTAAAGATGTCCATTTATTCTTCACAAATACATCAGGAGACAGCTAAAGGTTAGTACTTAAATATCCTGTATCATTTAATTATGCAGCGTGAGTGGTTTACAAGCTATTAACCATCACATTTGTTGTTTACATAGTGACCATGAGTGGGGGCGAAAAACCCACTAGATAGAGCTGCCGCGGGAGATAAGGCCCATGGCTTATTGGTTATTAAGTAACCCACATGGCCCTATCCCTAGGTGTACACTTGTGATACATTATATCTGACCAGGAGGTCTATGATCTTCAAATCCTTTTCCGTCCATACCTGAATATCGCATTAAAAATATTTCTTTGTGACTATTATAATGGTCATGATATACGGAAAATTATATGCATTTCCAGATATATACCTAAAAATATGTATTTAAAGTATTGCCTGAGTCTGGCCACGGCTAGGCCAAGACTGGGTCTAATATTCCCTGGTCAGAAATTATATATCACTAGTGTACACTCGCGGTCAGAAATTGTGTCCCGATCCCCTGGCAAGATGAATCGCAAACAGCCTAGCTTTGAAGATTCGAATAACTGTGCGTCTCCCTACAACACACAGTTGTTCGAATCATCAAAGCTCGGCTAGTTGCGATTCATCGTGCCAAGGAATCAGGACACAATTTCTGATCGCTAGTGTACATCATACAACACAGTTCTAACCATAAAACCCATTAATGATGAGTGCAATAATGGTAAGGAAAAACAAATGTTATATTTTACACAAATATCTATATATTTTTCTTTCTCCAGATAACATTATAATATTCTTACGATATAAATATTTAAATTTAAATTATATTTATAAATAATAATAATAATAATAATAATAATACTGTAATAATAATCATGATGTTTACTCAGGAATGGAAGTGATATGATTCTCTCCATGAGTTCAAGCTGGTTCTACAGCTTTGGCATACATGTCCGTGAACCGCTGCCGCAGTTGCCTCGCCAGACCAGCACTCAATTTTTCATCATTTTCCTCTGGCTTTACGCAATCATTCTAACTATCGCCTACTGCACCAACCTCACTGCATACCTTCTAGTGAATAGACCACCCGCCGCAATTGAAACCATCCGAGAACTCTACCATTCTGGCCTTCAGGTTGTGGGTTTAGGGGAATTCTATAAAAGAGCGCTTGCTGCGGCTACCGATCAGTACGTAAACGTAAGTATACGAAGTCAAAATATACATAAACCTAACCTCATTCTCATCTGTCTTTCTTTTGAAAACACATTTTCCAGCCTCAGTGTTCAAACTGTTCAAAGTTGATATGAATTCTTTGAAATTAATTAATCGACAGATTATTAGGACAACATACAATCATCTTATATGATAAGAATCTACTAAGAATTGAATCTGACACTTAAAGTGAATTACAAAAAAAATCTAAAGTAGGTAGCACTCCACTTCCTGCCGCTCTATGTAAATGCTGCACCACACCAGTTTGTTGCTGTGTATTACAATAACTTGTGCTTTCTAACAATTATACAAGGTGACAGGTTTCTGTCATTGTGATTGATGGTTACTTCCACTGACTAGGGTTACAATGGATGGTCCCTTCAACATAGGATGTATAATTGCAGAAGTGATACTAAACCCAGTCTCTAATCTTCTTAGTTGAAATAAAAATAAAAATAGGAATGTCCAGTCAAGTGAAAGTTTCATCCAAACGTGAGCAACAACACTATATTGTGGATTATCATTTAAAGGTTTGCAGAAGGAAGAAAAATCATCATACGAAAATGAAAAACAGGAATTATCATGGAATGGTGTTAGCTATGTCCACTTCGTCGATGATGTTACCGTCCACCTCAAGGGTGGTGATGGGCATTCGGGTGTACTTGTTGTTTAAAATATTATTTGTGGACCAGACCTGATTTAGTGGCGTTGTACGATTCATCGTGGATACGAAACTCCTCCCGGAGTCTCGTTTTGCTGACTTAAATGTTCTCCTCGCCTCAGCCCTTGCTGCCTTATAGGCAATGAAATGAGCTACTAACGCTTTCAGAGCCCGTGTCGCACTGTTTTTCGGGAATAACTCTGTAATTAAAGATTGGATCAGTATGATATTTTGCCACGGGTTATTTCACACCTTCCGCTAATTTTTGGCACTATAATGGATTACCAAAAGTGAATAATTAAGGCACTTGTCCCCGAGAAATGCGTCATTTTTATGAAATTTAACACTGGGATACGAACGATCATAGTGCGACGTATATACCACGTCAGTCCACAGGCTCCACCCATCCCCTTCTTTCTCTCCCCCACCCTACTCCCTGTGAAGTATCCCCAGTCTGCTTTCTAAAGGTCTGTCTACACTGGCATGCCAGTCATCGGGCACGTTTAATGGGCAAACCAGCGAAAGGTTCGAACCCGTGTTGAGCGAAATCACCATCCTGTGCCCCGTGAATTGAGGAGCGACAAAGCTCCCAAACGAAAGGTAACATCGGGGAACCATATTCGACATCCCCGCTTGTGTAGACAGGCCTTTTTATTTGAACTTTGGTAGAGGTGGTGGTGGCCGAAAGTTGCCGCATGAATAAGAAAAGCAGAGGGGTAAGTGATCACTTCCCAAGGAGTCTTCATATATTACCCAAGTGATGTCTGTTAGTATTTCGGGGGAAGATAAAGATAAATCAATGCATGTTGTTCGGTCGGTATAATCGTCTACAAGAGTCACTACCATCATTCAGGAGACAAAAGTTGGAAAGTAATAAAAGGTCAGCAATCTGATTCCCACGTCCATCCAAACTCAACCTACCCCATTAATAATGATGGGCGTTAAAAAACCCCAGAATTAATTATTTTTATTTTTTTACCATGCAACGAATCTAATAGTGAAGTAAAATAATCATCATCAATGCGACTAAGTGATGGAGAGTATAGAGAACAAATTGCCTGGGTACGTGTTGCCGAATTTCGCTCTCCATGCGACTGCTTCCAGAGGAGAATTCAGCCCCAATGCTGAATGAGGTATTGACTTTATGAACATAAACAGCCACCCCATGGCAGTCATGTTTCCTGTATGAATGGTAGTGTTTAAAAAGGAGAGGATCAGGCTGATCTCTCAGTAATGTCTCCTGCAGACAAATAACTTGAGGCGCATGTTGGTCTAGCACTAGTGCTAATTGGGGTGCTTTATTCCTAATATCTCTACAATTTCACTGAAGAATATTATACATGATGAAGGTTTAAGAGGTTGAGTAAAGTGCCCAAGAGTGCTTAGCCTTTTTCCTTGCCTTTGGAGGAGTACCTCCACTACTGGGCCTCAATCGGAGGCTGTCAATGGACACCTCCATGTCCTCCCTTGAGCGAGACCTGCTCATCATGGCTTTCACGGGGGCAGGGGGAACCATCACGTGAGAGCTGGATTTTTTCTTTAGGGAGAGTTAGATTCATTTTCATTTTTTCAATTATTCTAGCCAGTCTGTTTAGGAAGAGTAATGATAGCATCAGAATATGATTGAGAAGAGTTTTCAGGGGTTGAAGACCTATATAAATAACGACGTGGATGATGAAGCTTAAGTTGAAGGGGTTGAATCATGAGACTTAGATAAAATCTCAGAAAGTGGTGGTAGTCCAGGAACAGGGTCAGTCTGCACACAGATAGTCTTCGTCAGGACATCAGAAATGTAACTGGAAAAGAACACATAATTATACAGCTTCACCTAACAAACGTATTTGGCTTTTCTTTGGAAGCGTTCCTCCTTACCAATTTTAATGAAAATCAGTATTCATATAGTGTACATAATGTACAATACCGTTATGAAGGTTTAAGTTGTCAGTCGCATCTGGTTACGTCACAATATACAACCTGATGTATTTGCCTCTGATTTTTTCCAAGTCCAAAATGTCAACAAATAACATGACTGAACCCATAATAGGAACCATATTTTCATAAAACATAACACAGTGAAAATCCGTCATTGTAACACTATGTTTCATATTGAGGGTACACACTGTAGGTTATATTACGTTCGTCAAATTGGTTTTCTCACAACATGAAATTTTCCACAAACTTTACCCTAAGACATTCACCACAATGACCTCACATCATATCAAACGTTGAAAAACTAGTCATATCTGTCTTATTCTGTCAAAAATAGTGCACTGTGGGTAGCCATAAAACAGCAGGTGCCATGTCATAGTTACGTTTTTGTATTTTTTGTACTCAAACGGTTATCCCTATGTATAATAACCACGATAGAAATAATTTTTAATGTTGTTTCGAGATTATTTATATTCATCATACCCATTATTCTGTTTATTCATTATCATTCATTATTTTCATTTTTACAATCTGGAAACTGGCTATGTGCAAGGCAGTGAGGTTGAAGAAAGCCGGTTCCCTTAGTAAAGTTTTGCAGTAATGGCGACTGTAGGCTGTTTCTCCTCGTATGTGAATAGCTGTTTAAACTGTGAACCTTTATACCTTTATACCACAGATTTGCATTTGACCTTGCGAGTACGCCACAACATTATTTTAGATAAGAAAAACTTTGAAATTTGTGGAAAAGACTCTACCTTGAATATTTGTATCTCCAGCACCGTTAGTCCGTTAGGTATCTACCTTATTGTACTTAACATCCATTAACTTTCATATTTCAGTAATCATTTTTATATCCATTTGTCTGTATTTTTGGGAGGGGATCATCTTGGTATGTTAGAATTTGATGTTTGGACCCAACGAAGCCAAGGTTAGTTAGGACCAAAGGATGCTAATGTTAGGCCCAAAGAATGCTAAGGTTTATCCCGAAGGATGACAATGTTAGGCCTGACGGATGCCAAGGTTAGGCCCAAAGGAAACCCCGGTCTAGTTAAGGTTAAGTCAGTTCAAATTGGTTAGACTGATTTTTTAAATTCATTCCCTTATTGGTTTTTATATGATCAATTTAATTTTCTCTAATTTCGTGTAAATCTTCCTGAGATGTGTACAAATCCCAATATCTTTGGTATTTCCCCAAATCCAGGGATAACCCCCCTATATTTAGAAATTGTGTAAAAACTTGGCTCGGATTTTCAATTTTTGACATTTATCGCTAATCATTAATTCAAAACTTGGCTCGGATTTTCAATTTTCGATGATCATGGGAGATTATGAATTCACTGTGAAAGCCAAACATGCTAATTTACACATTTTCCCCCACTCAAACCCTGATTCCAGGCTCTCCACAAACATTGTAGTGGTAGGAATGAGGTAGCAATTTTAACAAAATACTTCATTTTCTTTCATTTCAAAATTATTCTCTGCCCAAAACACACAAATAGATGGAGGGGTCCATAGATTTACCACGTGTTTTACTCTATCATGAACTGCTGTGATCTGATTAATGAATTTTTTTGTCTACATTAAATACTAATTTGCATAGCTTACATCGACTTCCTGACTCCCTTCCCTGCTTGGCAGTGTCATCTGACATTATGTCTCGGTACTACCTTTCACATCCTCGTAAACCATGGCCCTTTGGCTTCCAGGTCAGGAAGGCTAGAGAGGAGTTGGGCCTCAGGGAGGGGAGAGTGCCTCAGAGGAACCACGAAGGCGTCTCTGTGGCAGTTTAGGTGACTTAAGTTTCCTTTTTGGAGAGCGTGTGGCAGCGTGAACCTCTACCACATGGACACCTTTAGCTAAAGTCTGAGAATTGTCATCAGTTGAAGGGTCACCAGAATGAGTGTCTGATAAAGTTTCCAAGACAGAGAAACTATTATGTAGAGTAACCTTAGAAACGCTCTCACTAGAACAAAAAGCAGCTGCCTCTTGAGAGGGTGCTGCAACCAATTTAGGGCGAAGAGAGGAGGCATATGTTTTCACACCACCATCCTTCTGTCGCCTGAAGTTGAGTTGCCGTCTGGCACTACCTATGCTAATGAATTGGGTATTAGCCAAGTGCAGGATATCCTGCTCAAGGAGGTACACCTTACATTGGCGAGAACGTAAGGAGTGAGCATTTCTGCAGTAAAAGCAGTAACTCTCTGACCGACACTCAGAAGTAAGATGTGAGTCAAGAGCAGAACAATTACCACACCTGGAACGGTTGTTGCAGTTCCTCCTCCCATGACCAAACTCATAACAACAGAAATACTGTAGGGGACGCTCAACAAAAGGCTTCACCTCAAAAGAGGTGGGGTTAATGTTAATGCGATCTGGGATATGCGAGCCATAGAAAGTATGGATGATCATATTCTTACTGCTCTTCATCTTCGTTACTCGTTGGACACTGTCTGGGCACATAGCGAGAATGTCCTCTTCTGAGAATTCATACAGGTCCTCATTATATATACGCCCCTTGCTATAATTAAATGTTCGATGTGGTTTAATAGATTCTAACATGCTATCAGAAGGACAGGGGAGATTGAGGAGCATCATGGCCTGTGTAAGATCTTTGGCTCTGATTAAAACGGCCTTACCATATTTCTTTATGTGGCCCATTGGTAATAATCCAATTTTTTTCTCCAGATACCAGGAAGCATGGATAAGGTTACCACGTCCCTCCCTGTGGTAAGCCACAAACCAAAAGGGTGTAGGAACCCGACGTTCCTTTGGGACATGCTCTATAGAGTCATCAAATATATTAGGGCAGTAGTCACTGTCACTGTCAACTACATTGATGGACCGCATCATTTGAACTTTACAATGAGTATCCCCCACCGTCAGAGAATATTTTGCCTCAAATGCTGCTTTGGCAGCAGCATTTGTGTTGAAAGTAATATAGCACCGATTAGACCTACAATCACTGTCATATGTGATTCAGATTCGAAGAACTATTCCAAAACACTTAAAAAATGGAGTGGATAGCACCATAGGAAAGCGATACAAGTACATTCGTTAACAATAACGTGTCAAAATCGCTAACAGGGTTCTTCGACACAACACCCGACCTGCTAGGTCTACTCTTATTTGCAGCTTTCTGCATACTACCACGACCAGAGAGTGATGTCTCGAGGGCCTGGTCGACCACCGCTCGAGGAAGAGATTGGGGCTATTCTTTGTCCATATATCATTGATTTGGTGTTTTTTGGCCCCAGGAGCCAAGAGCTACTTCCTACCGGGCAGATGAGGGGACCGAGCGCTAGTCGCCGTGGGCCACTCGTTTTAAAAAGCAGCCCCAATGGCTCGAAAGTTTGCCCACGACGGTGCTGAGACCCCCTTCCCCAACATTTCCCGGCCCAGACACCCAACCATCCAACATAGGACGGCCCCTAGAGGGCAGTCCCTCCGGAGGGCAGCACTGTTGGCCCGTACTGGCAGCCTCATGCATGGGAACCATTTAGTTTGGTCTCTCACTGGCGACCTTACTAGCATGGGAAGCCCTCTCTCCCCAAAATCGGGGCAGAGCAGGGGCCGGAGCCTCCTCTAGTCTAGGTCGCCAGGTCTCAGAGACACGCAAGCCCCCCCACCACGTCAAGGCGGTTCCCGTTGGGGGGGTCGAGATTGGGAAGTTTTTTTAGAAACCACCTCGGTGACCTACCCCTCCCCAGGAAGGGTAGATAAGTCTCACCCCACCTACCTGTTTTTAACTTTCTTTTATAGAGGCTGGAGGTGAAGCCAAAGGGGGAGGCGGTGTGGGTGCACAGTAAGTTACCCCACATATAGGTTTTAATTTCATTTTCATGTTTTTTTTTTTTTGTTTTTTTTTAATGTTTCATTTTTTCCCTTCAAATTATTGTTTCGTGATTTTTAAAGGCTTAATAATGGCCCGTGTACCTCCGGGAATGAGAGCTGCGTTGGCTTTGCCAGCCACCAGTGGACCCCACAATGGGGGTACGGAAAGAATGCTTGAGAATGGTAGCGATTAATGTGAATGAAATGGAGTGTTTTAGAAAGAGTAAAATAGATGTGTGTGGGGTGTCTGAAACTCATATGAAAGGATTAGGGGGTGAAAGAGTGTGGGGATGGAGGGAAGAGTCTCACCGAGTCCTGTTCGAAGCTTACAGCACCCCCCTCACTCTGACCCCAGGTGGGGAATCTCCCTTTTATCCCTGGTGAGGTGGGAAAACATCCTCCCTCCACTCTCACCTTCCTTTCCACATTAGTTCACCTCAAAACTATGGACAGTCATAATACACAATAGTCATGTTACAATATGTAACAAAGAAAATTATACACATAGATCATATTTCATTGTTTACCTTGCGAAATGGAGCTTACTACAACGAACATCTTATCTTAGCGCATCTGTATCGAGGTTACTCCACTTCCGTCACGTGGACTGTTTCCAAGTAAATAGAGACTGTGATGCCACATCTACAAACCCTCGCCCATCTGTACCACGTGGGACTGCTGGGGACTGTAAAATTCTTAATTCTATTATTATTGAAGGGTTCCCCGTTATATATGCAAATTATAGTAATTCTTACCAGTTACGTAAGGTCACACAAAACCAATTACATTACGTTACTATATTTATTTCTCAGTCAGACCAACAGAATTAAATTTAACAATTACAAAATAATTAAATCCACACGCATACACTCCTACACACGTAATGAAAATGCTAGCTAATAACATAAGGTACGGTATTTCTTCAGTAACGGAATTCTTGTAATGATTTTTCTTCTTTGAATTTCCTTACGAATTCTTACAAATGTTCTTGCAATAATTCTAGCCCTACATTAATTTCCAATAATTTGGCAAAACTAACCCTGTCATTGATTCAGGTGCTATTTCAAGACCTCCTGCACAATTACGTTACTCGATAATATCAGAATCAAGCTACACTCGTTCGTTATATCTTTCAGATAGTTTCCTAGACTTCGAGATACAATTTTCTTCACACCAGCTGCAATTTTCAATAAAGCTTCAGGCCTATATCACTCGTAATTACCATAATTTGCGAGATTTTGCTACATAGAATCGAAGATAGGCCCTTTGACCAGCTCGTCGTAACAACCAGCACCACTCCCTCTCTCGTTACCTGGTCAGCGAGCTGCAATTAACCAGTTGTATAGTCTACAAGGCTTTGGGAATATTCTGGTAATGAACCGAGAAGATATTCAACCCTTGGATTATTTTCCTTCGTCACGAAGACAAAGGGAATCAAGAGCTGAAGGAGTGCGGGAACGAGGATGAACTTGTGTGTGCCCGCTGATGATATAACTCTGACTGCTTGCTAAGCACATTTGTAGCTACGGCTACGGGTAACAAAGATGAAAGGCAGTAAAAATATGATCATCCTCACTTTCTATGGCTCGCATATCCCAGCTCATATTAACATCAATGACAGAAGGATGGTGGTGTTAGAACAAACGTCACCTCCCTTCACCCTCATAATTACAAGTCGATAACATCTAAATCGGTTGCAGCATCCTCTCAACTCTCTCAAGAAGCAGCTGCTTCTTACTCTAGTGAGAACGTTTCTATGGTTTCACTACATAATAGTTTCTCTGTCTTGGAAACTGTATCAGACACTCATTCAGGTGAGCCTTCAAATTATGACAATTCTCAGGCTTTAATTAAAGATGTCCATGTGGTAAAGGTTCACGCTGTCACACACTCTCTAAAAAGGAAACCCAAGTCAACTAAATTGCAACAGAGACGACTTCGTGGTTCCTCTGAGACATTTGATTCCATGGATGGTCCTCCTTGCAAAGCAACCACCTCTGTAGACTCATCCATATTATCCTCTCAAATTCACCAGAAGCGTTCTCGTGGCTCTGAGGAATCTCTTGATTTAACAGATGTTCCCCTTTCCAACTTCCTTTGGGAACATCGGTGAAGTGAATGCGGATGCCTCGGATATTGTCACTTCAAAAGATACAGTTTCTCTTCCGTTTGAGCAGCGGAGTGATTCTTCCAACTGTATTATGGATGTTGATGTATCTGCCTGTGTCAGTGATACCATTGCTGTACAGGACAATACCAATGTAATTGTTTCAAAGAATATCCCAGCTCATATACCTTCATCTTCTTCTAACATATCAGATGCTTCAGGGACTCGTCTACGGGTCCCAATTACTGCCCCACGTACTACTCCTCGGGTTCGCTCTTCTTCTAGTGGCCCAGGATTAGACAAATCTTATTGTTTGAGTAAACCCTCAGGTCGAGGTGGTAGTGGGAAGTACCTCCGTGAGGCTTCCCAAAAATCAGTACTAAAGTAACACTGTTCAAGGACCTTCAGTGGAATTGCCGTGGCTTGCGTGCTTATTGGGAGGAACTGCGCGTTCTTCTCTCTAGCTTCTCTCCTGCATGTGTTTCTCTCCAAGAGACAATTCCTGACAGTCCTCCAGCATACTCTGCATTTTATTCCAATTCATTTGAAGGGCAGCGTCAACATGGTGGCTCTGCCATCCTAGTTCGGCGCGATGTTCCATGCACGAGCCTGGAGCTTGACACTCCGCTCCAGGCTGTTGCAGTTAAGGTTACAACCATAATTATATATACCCTGAGAGACCTGCAAGATGCTCTCTCTCTCTCTTTCTGCGGCGACACTTTTCCTGAGATAGACAACATCCCATATGCAATGTTGTGACAATTGGGGAATTTGGCAATCTCATTTCTTCTAGCTTTATATAACAGAATATGGCTGGAGGGTATATTCCCTTCTGGGTGAAGGGTTGCTACCATCCTTCCTTTCCCCAAGTCGGGCAAGGACTTGCCCTCAATTACCGATCAATCGCTTTGACCTCCAGTCTCTGTAAACTATTTGAGAAGATGGTGAATGTAAGACTGGAAAATAAGAAACAGCTGAATTAGTGATGATGCAAAACAGTTACTATTCAGATTACGTAGTTTCTTTTATCTATATATGCAGATTTTATCTAATACAAAGGGAATGAAGTAAAGAATACGTCTTACATTTTACATATCGGCGTCTGGAGTGTAGGGAAACTTTTCTTCGATTCATGACTACACCTCTGCGGTTCACCTCCATTTTGTAAATAAATCAGCAGCTTAGATGATTCGTATTTTGAAGTGTAATTTTCTGAAACATCTATCTTATCACATATTGGTTACATATTTATACGATTTACGTAATCATTTGAGTATACTGGTATAAAATATTGAGGTCTATGAAGCCAAGGATTTGGCCTATCTCGATAAAAATGTGATAAATGTGGCATGACGCACTGGTTCGTGGAGTATGTTAGTGCGTGTGTTGCCCGTGATAGTTTGGCTGAGCCGTCATCCAGAAAGAACCCAGGCCTCGTCTCGATGTCTGCAAAGGGGGTAGACTTTTCATAGTCTGCGATTGTACACCATGAAGCAAATGAATGCAAAATATCCACAGGAGAAAGGAAACAGGAATAGTAAGTACTTTCGTATATTTCATCTTCAGACGGAATGAATACAAGGGTGTCAAGTCGGAGTATATTCAGGGTGTTTCTTAAATACCTTTCATAAATTTCAGAATGAATATATCTAACATTATTAAATATACTTTACTATGTGACTGTTTTGGAAATTTTTCATATTTATCGAGATATTACACATTTTAGTTAAACTAGGAGAGTCTAGGGAATGAAAACGATGAGTAGATTACCATAACCTCAAATTCTTTATTTTGTAATAAATGTTTGAACATCAACATTTTACAGTATTTACAATAGGTGCTCAAAGTTTCTCCCACCCTCGTTGATACAAGCATGGGCTCGGCGCAAAAGAGACTGTCGCACTCTTTCAAATATCCCTGGTGTGTTTCTTATTTCTCTGCATGCCTCTTGAACTTGTTGCCACAGTTCCTGACAGGTGTTGATTTGTGTAGCATACACCCTGCTCTTCAAGTGTCCCCACAGATAAAAGTCAAGTAGAGTTAGGTCTGGTGATCTAGGTGGCCAGGCAATGGGACCACCACAGCCAATCCACTTATCAGTGTACATAACATTAAGGAAATCTCTCGTACCTCGTGCAAAGTGAGCTGGAGCCCCATCCTGCATGAACCACATTAGTCTACGAGTTCTGCGAGGCACATCTTCAAGTAGTATGGGTAAGTCATCCTGAAGAAATCTGGTGTACACATTGGCTGTAAGACGCTGAGGTAATATAAAAGGTCCGATTAGATGGTCACCAAGAATACCGGCCCAAACATTAATCGAAAAGCGTTCCTGATGTCCCCTCGTTGTCGTTGCATGTGGATTTTCTGCTGCCCATGTGTGTGTATTATGTTGGTTCACCATGCCATTTCTTGTGAAATTTGCCTCATCACTAAACAAAACCTCTGCAACAAAACCGTTGTTCTCCCTCTCTTGAGTAAGGAGCCACCGACAGAAATCCACTCGTTGTTGATAATCTCGTTCATTCAGAGCATGGATGATCTGGTGATGAAATGGGTATAGGCCATTTCTGTTTACAATCCTCCATACTGATGCATGAGACACATCAAATCGTGCACCAAGTCGACGTGTGCTTGTAGATGGATCATCTGCGATGGCATCAAGGATATCCTCTTCTGCATCGAGTACTTGCTCACCATGAGGCCTTCCTCTGTTTACTGCACGTGCATTCAGTGATCCATATTCCCGTAGTCTTTCTACACTGAGGTAAGTAGGCCGAGATGGTTGCCTCTGGTTGGAATATTGTTCAGCGTACATCCTTACTCCTTCAGCTGCATTTCCTCCAGCTGCACCTAAAGTAAGTAACATGTCTGTGTACTCAGTAGAGGTGTATGGCTCCATGTCTGGTACTTACTTAAGACTGCCAATACATCCTTCTTTTTCTCACCTTCTCACATTACCTTAAATTTGTGAGGCTTCATTCATAAAGTATTTGAACCCATGAAAAATATTGATCGAGCACCTTGTAAATGCTGTAAAATACATTGATGTTCAACCATTTATGAACAAATAAAATATTTGAGATTATGGTAATCTACTCATCGTTTTCATCCCCTAGACTTTCCTAGTTAAACTAAAATGTGTAATATCTCGATAAATATGAAAAAAATCCAAAACCGTCACAGAGTAAAGTATATTTATTAATGTTAGATCTATTAATTCTGAAATTTATGAAAGGTATTTAGGAAACACCCTGTATAGAAAAAGAGAGTATAAAAGGTGGTGGGAATAGTGAATTAAATTAAAAGATTACCTGACCCCGCCTCACCTAGACCTATCCGTCTAGTCTGGTGGAAATTTCCTCATTATTAATTCTGTGAACACTTTGTCACGCCTAAAATGTCCATAGCTCATGTTTACATTTTTATCATATGTACCAGAATTTAGACAAGACTAAATTACATTTCTTTCATAAAGCATTTTGTTTTGGCTAAACAGTAGTGGATTATTTCAACATAAAGATAATAATGACCATCATATCAATTGGACAGGATCTAAGACTTTAGTCAAAACAAAATGCTTCTATGAAAGGAATGTAATTGAGTCTTGTCTAATTTCTGGTGCATATGATAAAAATGTAAACATGAGCTATGGACATTTTAGGTGTGACAAAGTGTTCACATAATTAATAATGAGGAAATTTCCATCAGACTAGACGGACAGGTGTAGGTGAGGTGAGGTCAGGTAATCTGTTGAATTGATTGGCTATGCCCACCACCCTTTGTACTCTGTGTGTGTATATACTCCGCGGAACTTGACACCCTTGTATTCATTCTGTCTGATGATGTAATATACGAAAGTACTTACTGTTCCCGTTTCCTTTCTCCTGTGGATATTTTGTATGAATAATGATGATATAATAAACATTGCACAAACATTGACATGCCAAAGCACAGAGAGTATGACGAGAATATACCATTAGCTGAATGTCTGAAACATATATATATATATATATATATATATATATATATATATATATATATATATATATATATATATATATATATATATATATATATATATATATATATATATATATATATATATATATATATATATATATATATATACAGGGTGATTCAAAACTACATTTACAAAATGACAGGGTAAATTCCTGACATGATGTTAAACATAGTTCCATATATATTTTTCAAAAATGTAAAAAGTTAATTACAGACATGAAAGCCAAATCCATTGCCGTGGGCGAAAATCGAACGCTTTAAAATTAACTCCTCCCCCTACCTCATCCCCTCCTCTCTCTTAAGTGGACGAGGCAAGTATTAAAACGTATGAAGCAATGAAACTCTTATCGATCATGGGATTCAAAGAGATCCGTTGGCTTTTAATCGATACCAAGGCTTCGTGTTTCTTGTAATGTCAGATAAGTTAGTAGTACCGCCTTGGCATCTACACGTATCACTCGGTAAGTGTAACTCGACCACAAAACAATACCCGTGATCGATAAGGGTTTATTGCTTCATACATTTTATTAAGTTCCCTCGTCTACCCGAGAGCTGTGGAGAGGGGGAGCGGTTAATTTTAGAAGTGTTCGATCATTCGCCCACGGTAATGGATTTGGCTTTCATGTGTGTCATTAACTTTTTAAATTTTTGAAAAATACATATGGAAATATGTTTAACATCATGTCAGGACTTTACCCTGTCATTTTGTAAATGTAGTTTTGAATCACCCTGTATATATATATATATATATATATATATATATATATATATATATATATATATATATATATATATATATATATATATATATATATATATATATATATATATATATATTTTTTTTTATTGAATCTGAAAAAAGAAAGGAAAAACAATAACAATGAAAACAAAGTCCATGTGCCTATTGGCATCCTTCATTCATATAATGTCTGTAACAATTGGATTCAAATGACCGAGGATTAAAAACTGGTCTAAATCAGTTTTGAGGAAGTGCTTTCCATAACGATGTGGTTCTGAGAATAAATGAATTTTGAAAAGCAGTAGTTCTACATTGGGGAGGAGAGATTGCAAAGTCATGGGCTCTAGCAGCTGACCTGGTACCACGGGGAAAGATGCGATGAAGTGGCACGATTAGGACAAGCTCATCCCAACATTTACCATGATTATATCTATAAAATAAGGCAAGGGATGCAACATTTCTTCGGATGTGTAAGGAAGGGAATTCATTTGTGATAAAATTATAGCATTATAATTCTTACGGTTTGCTGCCTAGAAATATATTTTTGATGTACGGATAAAATACGCTTTAAAAGCAAAAATTTCCAGGGCCTCTCCAATAAGTACGAGAGTGAGACGACTCCACCGGCAGCGTATAGACGAGTCTTAAGAGGAACCGCTGTGTTCATTCAAAATCGGGCTTTTGTGGAGTTCATCGCCAAAACAAGGTTCATCAGTGCTGGTGCACCCACCATGCGGATTATGAAGGTAAATGAGTTGTTAAATATGCATCGCATTTGCTGACACTCACTAAATATAACAGTAAAGCATATTACAAGATTACAAATTATTTCTCCGTACATTATAATCATTGGTAATAATAGCATTATTTTACTCCACACAATTGAATATAGTGACAATAGCATTTCATTTAAATTTCCAGTGTTAGCCTTCTCATAGTTTGTTGCATGATTGTACTTATCCATTTAACTTGTGTCGATATGGTTGCTTATTATATTCATGATTAAACTGAATTAAATAAAATTGCGGAATTATAAAGTTAAAGTTGCAGGTTTTAGTTCTGGTATCTATCTCTGATGAGACACTCTCCCGAACATCAGCCAGGCAAGCCCAACTCCCCCCCATGGTGCCCAGCCAAGGCAGTAACCCCCAGTAAACAGTTTTAAACTCAATAATTTATTTTCATATCGCATATGATATGAGTCTTGGAATACTTAGTATTCCCAGCAGTGATGTAGGCAGTACCCTTAACTCTTAAACCGCGGGTGATGACATAAATCGAAACCACCAACAACTGGGGGTAACCCTGTGTAACGACATAATTCAACGGCGCAGTTTTTAAATTTTTCCCCCCTTGACATACTTGATTAAGTTCACAACAGAGGGTGTGTGAGCTTAGGAGATCCTACGAGTCACACCAGCCTTGTGCAGCCACTGACAGCCAGTGTAGGAATAGCTCTCAGTGTGTGCGAATGTATTTTCAGCACTCTGCATTTGCATTAATAACCATATATGTGTGTAAAAACGACAGTGACATTATATTGATATTGTAGTGTTGAAAGATGTGATTCTGACACGTTTTATGACGAAATCAGAGCATGAAATCATACTTAGAATAGTCAGGAGAGTTGAAAAGTCTGATTTTAGTTGTGGTCATTCTGAGCTGGCTACCCATCCTACAAATTTTCATTTAGTCTTCACAAAAACATCAGGAAACAGCTAAAGGTTTGTACTTTAATATCATGTATAATTTACGCATGTAGGTTAAAAAGTTTACATGCAATTAGCCATCAATTGTGTTGTTTACGTTTTGAGTGTGTGGCAGGAAAAAGGCAAAGAGAGTTAAGGGGGTATCACAATCGCTTAGTAAACGTGGCTTGGATAGCATTAACGTGGCAAAGGCTCTGTGAACCAGACCTGGTCAGTGACAGCATCCACGAAGCAAAATTTAATGTTGTTTTTTATTTTTATCCAAGGCTGCTCTGCGTAGCCTGTGCAAGTAAATATACTATTTCTATAAGTGAAATTATATTAAAACTAATATTAATTAATTGATTGTTATCCTATATTAACCCTCTAAGAGCGGTACTTCTCAAGAGTAGACACTCTCTCGTCCGGGCCTTTTTCATGCCTCAAGTTTACAAAGTTGTAACACATGGTTTCGGTTCTTTTTGATCCACCAGGATATTCCCGGTAAGCCCAACCAAAAACCCTGCACTATCACATAAAAAAAAAATATTAGGGTTCGTGTTCACAGTCCTCGACCTCACTCAGGTGGCTGGGTATAGTGTAGAAAAACTAATGTTCAAAGATAGAAGACCCAGTGATTTATTATTTTGAGACCAATCAATTTACATATATAACAATACATATAAAAAATATATATATAATTATTACGATGACAAAGCTTTCTCAAAAGAAAAAAAAATAAAGGTTTGATTAATACTGTACTTACACCCCTTATTAACTAAAATTTTACCCAATAGATATAATACAATAATTTCAAATACTTCCTTCCCCCCTTACTCTACCCCAAACTTCAATATTACAAAAAAAAAAAAAAAAAAAAAAAGTAGAACACAGCCATGCACCTTGACAATATACAAAAATAGAAATGATTTGGACTAGAGACCAGAACTTTCTTAAATTTACAATTACTAAGTACAAAAAAAAAAAAAAAAAAAATGAAATATATATACAGCTAATACCACCTGGAGCACACCACTGGAGACCGAACTCCCAATTATTATACTCCTCCCCCCCTCCCACTTGTGAATGGAGCTAGACCTCGCAATCACAATCACCTACCGTAGGAGTCAGTTTCCAGCAGAGTTGCTTACAGGATTATACACCTGCCACACACGTGGCATTACCAAAAACAAGACACTGGCCAACTAGGGCTTTTACCAAATAACATTGCACAACTAGTGGCTTTACCAAAAATAACATTGCACAGCTAGTGGCTTACCAAAAATAATACTGCACAACTAGTGGCTTTACCAAAAATAATACTGCACAACTAGTGGCTTTACCAAAAATAATAATACTCTGATGAATGACACACTAAGACCTAAACCAGTTCACCAACAGATTAGGCAAGTTCCCATGTAGTCAATATGCGTCCCGATCTGGTCGAGTGGAGAAAAAAGAGGTAAAAATTAATTTAAAAAAAATAATTACACTTTCTGACTGAACCCATAAGAATTAAAAATAATTATTCACCAAGATAGCCTCTACAACACCTCAACACAGAGGCAGGAATTTATAACTGTACTCTTTTAATTAAGTCTCAACTTGGAACAAATATTCGTAACCTCGATATCACACGTTACATGGTCGAGTCGAGAAAGAAGAGTGAAGAAACCAGCGATCTACCCTCCTCCTTCTCGCCCGGCAAGGCGGGAAAGATGCCACACTTCCACATTAATAAATCTTTATGACAACTTCTTTTTTACACTCAACAGATTATTCAATGAGACCTGGTTATCATAAGCCTTACACATAAAATAAGATTCAGTCTTAATTATATCCCCATCATCATATCACAATATTACAACCACTGTCGTCACTTCCGGTTCCAATGTTTATGTATTTTTTGGGACGAGATTAACACAACTGCCACATCGACAATGTTACCAAATCCCAAAAGTAAGTTTCAGAATGCAGGCCTCCAAACATAAGGCAAGAAAGGCAAGAATATTCCTATTAACAATATGTACACCCATGTTCATTCCCCTTCCGTCACAAGCTTCATCTCCTAAGGTGAAACAACTTAAGAATTAATTATTAGGAAAATAACAGGAGCGTTACAACGTAAACAACACTTTTGATGGCTAATAGCGTGTAAACCACGTACTCTACATAAATAAATTATACATGATTTTGTATTGCAAACCTTTCGCTGTCTCACTCCGTAGGGGGGGGTATTACCTGCAGTGATGTGGGCAATACTTTAAGGGTTTTGGCGCCCCTTCGGTCCCAGCCACTCCCTTTCAGTTCTTCAACTGTCCCTCTTTTCATAATGTACTTATGAAGACTAAGTGGACATTTGTAGGATGGGTAGCCAGCTCATAATGACCAGAACTCCAAGCACTCACTGTCGTTATTACGTACATATGTGGGAATTAACGCAAAAGCCGAGTGCTGAAACTTCATCCACACACACCCACAGCTATTTCCTACACTGACAAAACATGGCTGGTGTGACTCGGGAAAGTGCCAATGCACACAACCCCTCTGTTGTGAGCCTTATCAAGCACGTCAGTGGGTGTGCAAATTTACAAACTGTGCTGTCGAATTATGTCGTCACCCTCAGTTACCTGCACTTGTTGGTGTTGCCGATGTATGTCGTCATCCGCAGTTTATGGGTTAATTACAGTAAGATAAACACATCGGCCACAATTTCGATGTTGCTGTTTACTTTATGTCGTCGTCTACTTCCAAGATGGGTAGCCAGCTCAGAATAACCTCAAATCAAAATTCGCTTTTACACTTTATTTACATTTCTAAGTACGTTTTCACCCTATGATTTTGTTATAAAAAATGTCAAAATCACATTTTTCAACACAGCAATATGAAATATACTGTCACTGTCGTTTTTACGTACATATATGGTAATTAGAGCAAGAGTGGAGTACTGATAATACATCCTCACGCCCTCACTGCTCTTTTCACATTGAGTCACTGACTGGGCCCTTGGCTAGGCTGGCTTACCTCGAGGGAGTCTCTCTGTTGTCAGCCTAAACAAGCATGTAATTAGGGAGTGAGGATATTTAAAAACTGCACTATCAACTTATGTCTTCACCCGCAATTACCCACACTTGTTTGTGGTGTCAATTTATTTTGTCACCCGCCATTAAGGGGTTAAGATGATGGTCAAGGGGTTAATACCTCACTTCTAGTAACGTGCCAGTAATACTGTATCTTGTTTTTGTCATATTACCCATGTATTTTTAAATGTAGTTTCATCCATTCATGTTGACAGCTCACTATTAATTCTCTTTCACATACAGTAATTGCAACAGGATAACTGTGTGAAAGAGACAAAAATTATTTATACGACAAATATACAATATATGTATTTCCTATAATGGCCATGTAGAGCACGTTGCCATTATAGGAAATACTTATACTGTATATTTGTCCTATATATAATTTTTGTATCCATGATTTTCAAAGGTACCTAATTACATGTATGAATTACTCATATAAAGAAAAATAATAATGCTAATATTATTTATACATGCATGACAATAACAGTATCCTACTTATGTGATGATATCTTACAATTTATTTATAAATATGTTGGATACAGTACAGCCCAGCCTACTTGTTTTCAAGGTATCAATTACCACAGAATATAATAATGTTCGTACTAGTATTATTGATATTTACCTCCATTATATTCAAAACCTCTTTAGCAAGCAATATGGGAGAAAGAGTAAGAAGGGAAATTCTTTGTATGACGTTGGAGAAGGTAATAGAGAGGAGTCTGTTGGTGTAGTTTTTCTCCTCTATACTTCTCTAACCTGGAAGATCTCAGGGTCTCGATAACGTGGGATGTGTTGGGAGAACAGGTTGAAATGAGGAGAGGCGGTCATCCACCTCTCCGCAGTGACAGCGGGAGGTAGTATCGATGAATGGCTGTTTGTTCTTCTCTTCCTTTTCCTCTTTCTGGCTGTCTGCCAGATGGTGGTGCTTTCCCACAATTCCCCCGGTTGAGTGGACGAGGCGGCAATAACCGGCGTCAGGTTGGCCAGAGTAGGGATTGGTGATGCGTCCACTTTGCTCCTCCCTCGTCGTGCCTGCCTGCTGCCTCTTTTCTTGGTGGTCGTGGTGGTAGTGGTTGGTTGATGGCCAGGAGAAATGGCTATTGGTGGCAAACAATTTCTCCTGAATATGTCTTGGAGGAGGTCGGAGAAATGACCTAGCCCTTTTGCTGCTAAGGCAACAGTAGTCTTGGTGCAGAGGGTGACGATGTCTGCCTGCTGCTGCCGTCGCTGAGGAGGTTGGAAATCGGCCATCATCATCCCATGGGCGTGGGGTGACCCAAGGACTTTTCCACTATCAAGTCTGGCTGTGTTGGTGACCTCCACACCCTTACTCTAAAGTGAGCCCTCGAAACGCCTCTCACCGGTCGTGGTGGTATGCAGCAGACTGCAAATAAGAGAAGACCCAGCAGGTCGGGTGTTGTGTCGACGAACCATGTTAGCGGCTTGGACACTTTAATATTGACTAATATACTTGCATCCCTTTCCTATGGCGCTATCCACTCCATTTTTCAGTGTTTTGGAGTGGTTCTTCGTATCTGCATCACCTATGACAAAATGACTGCAAATCAAATCGGTGCTATGTTACTTTCAATGCAAATGTTGTTGCCAAAGCAGCTCTTAAGGCAAAAGATTCCCTGTCTGTGGGGGATACTCACTGTAAGGTTCAGATGATGCGGTTCATAAATGTAGTTGACAATAACAATGACTATTGCCCACATATCTTCGATTGATTGATTGATTAATTTTTTGATGCAACTAGGCATCTGGCGGAGCAACAGCTAGGGTCATATACCACCCAACATAAAATGGTCATCTACATAATTAATAAAACATGAACATACCTTAAATAGGCTTCATTACCCCAAAAGGGATGGACAGCATGATTAAAAGACACACAAATTAAAAAGCACATTTTTACTAAAAGAACCCGTCGACTTTAGTAAAATATATAAAAGAATCAAAACTAAAAAATATCAAACTATCGAAAAAACATAAATATCATAAAATCACAATTTGTAGAGGAGGCCAGCCTCCTCCACATAGGAGAGGGTGTTCCCTTCCACACTACAAGCCTCCTCCCTGAGTACCTGGGAGAGACTGTAAGAACCGTCACCTACCCGGTACTCGGAGAGGTGCCTACGACGAAGGTCCCCAAGGCTGGGACACTCGACAATAAGATGCCGCACTGTCAGAGAGACAAGACAATCTTCACAGTAGGGAGGGGGAGCCCTCTCCATTGGTTGTACCAACCCTCACAGAAAAACTACGACCACTGAAAAACTCCTTAAGAAAGCGTGGAAGGCGACCCCGCAGGCCATATAAATGGAGTTGCTGCAAGATGCCATATTGCCATATATGTCATATGATTTCTCTAAATCAAAGAATACACAGACAAGGTATTGATGTCGTGCAAAGGCCTCACATGCAGCCGCTTCCAACCTGACCAGAGCATCTGTAGTGGAACGGTGTTTACGAAAGCCAGACTGGAACGGAGACAGAAAATCACCCTTTATTGGTATAGTGAAACCAGCACAGCTGGATTGCTATAGAATACGCCCCTTCTCAAGCCCAGGCCCCGTATAGGCATAATCTGGGTTGGAAGGGTCTATTCCGTGACGATCATCAGAAGTAAATAAAAATTCAAATCTGGCGCTGTACTGATAGTGGAGCCACCTGGTGGTGGCGTGGTGAGGTATTAAGCCCCTCCTCCGCTGAATACCGCTCGGTCACTCTGTCGCGGAACACATCCCAGTCAACATCCTCGCTCCTCGCTGCTACGCTATGGTATTGTGTCTCGTGTTCCTGCTATTGTTTCTTTTGTGTTCTAGTGGCTGGCCTGCTTTGCAGATGTATATTGTGTGTGTGTATTCTAGGAGGTTTTAGGTGTGTTTGTGGGGGTTTATTCTTCTTTAGGACTAGTTCTCTTTTCCCTAGCGAAGGGGGCTCTTGGGCCTCTTTTTTCGGAGTTTTTCTCCTTCATTCCCCCCTTTCACCTTTCCTCCTGCCACTAGTACATTCTTCGTGTGTGTTTTATCGGGGTTTCTGGGTTTTTTTAGCGAGGTTAGCGACGCCACGTGGGGCCTTCACCTCCCCACGTGGTGGGCGCGTGGGGTCTTTGCAGCCCTACCTCTTGCCTTCCCCGATTATTATGTGTCCCCTCCCAGTAGGGGGGAGTGAGAATTGTGCCCTGGTTCTCTCTTCCTCTCCCGTGCGGGGGTTTTTTATGTAATTTTTGGTGTTTTTCCAGTATTTTTAGCCTGGGGTGTTCCTTCTCAGGCTACCGGGTCCCCTCCTCCCCCTCCTTCTGGATCCTTCTGTCCGGGGGGGTCTCTTTTACCCGCTCCATGTGGCGGGCTGTTTCGGTTTTACGGGGTTTTTCCCTGGTCGGGTGTGCGCGAGATTGGGAGGTCGTGTCCTGGCCTCCGGGTTCAGCGGGCGTGTCCCGCGCTACTTCTCCTTCGGGGGGGGGGGGGGGGGTTTCCGTGTCTTCTGTGTTCCAGTGTATGCACGTGTTAACCCATGTTTGTGTATTCTTTTCTCCCTCAGCCTACTCGTGCCCTTTGTGCTGCTTCGGGGTGTACCGTGCGGGTCTCTCCTGACGGACACCTGCACTGTTCGCCTCACGCACCCTGCTTCACTCCCTTGGGTTACGACCATTTGGCGTGTGGTGTGTGCCGCCCCTGGGCTGAGTTGTGTCGGGTTGCCTCCCCTTCTGCCCGCTCCAAGCTCCCCGCCCTTGCTTCTCTTCGTATGGCGTGGACGAGGGCTAGGAGAATGGCCCACAAACGAGACGGTTCTTCTTTGGCGTGGATGGACCCGATTTTGGGAGCGGACCTGGGTTTGTTCAGGACCCATTACCCTTCTTCCTGTCTCTCGGAGTCTCAGGGGCTAGAACCTCCTGAGGCCCGAGAGATTGAGCCTCCTTCCCTAGACGGTACTACGACTCCTTCTCGGGGCTTCGCCCCCCGGGAAACGAGCGAGTCTGTCGCGCTGGTTCCCCCGACTACCTCACCGGTACAAGGGCCCAGCAGGGAACCCCCAGTTTCGCCTCCTGCTAGAGCTGGCTCCTCAGGTCTCTCTAGATGACGCAAGCGTTCAGCAAAATGGTCCCGCCACTCCAGGAAGTCCCGTGCTCGTCGCCGTTCTCCTTCCTCCTCATCTTCGTCGTCTTCTTTTTCCTCTTCTTCATCGTCGGGGAGCTCTCCTTCGCCCGCCCGCAAATCCCGCAAGGGTAAGCGGGGGGGGGGACAGCCCCTCGTCGAGGAAGATAGTTAAGATCTTCCACACCCTTATTCCTCACGCTTTTCCTGGGGTCTCCACCGCGCAGCCTCCGGCTGTCGCTCCGGAACCCGCTCCTTTTCCCCCTCCTCCCGCTGCTGCTCCCGTCGAGGGCGCGAGTCCTCCCGGGGATGTGGGAGTCAGTATCGTTCCTCCCGTTTCCCCGGGACTCGAGTCTCCGTCGGGGGATGTAGCTGAGGAGTTGGTTACCTCCTCACCTCCTTCCCCGTCACCCCCTCCTGCGGGCGACGGATACCTTCCCTACTCTTGGACTCTTCTCCCTCCTGCCTGGACCCACTCTTCGGAGGAGGGCAGACTGGTGGCTTGGTCTCCGGACACGGCTCAACCAGACGTGTGGACCCGGAGGGATGACGTCCTGGTGAAGTGGGGGGCGGATGAGAAGGGCGACGCTATTCCCTTCTACAAGGTCCGTCCTATCTCAGCGCCCGTACCCACTTCATCGAGGGTGTCCTCTGCGGTTTACCCTGGACGCGATGGGTTTTCTGGTGGAGTACAGCCAGTTGCACTTGTCCGAGGCTTGGAGGATTGACCGCTCCCACGGGAACACGGCGGTCCTCCTTTCCCCGGACGCGTACTTCCCAGGGGATAAGGGCGAAGGGGACCTGGACATCCCAGCCCTTCTCCTTAAGTCCCTGGACCACCAGAGACACAGCGCGCCCAGGAAGCCCCCTCCTCCATCTTTCCCTGTCATCCTCCCTCATTCCCGTGCCCCCCCGGGCTTGTGGGAATGCCTGTGGAAGACGGAGAAGGAGCCCCCGGTCCCCTATCAGCTGAAGGAGCCCGATGGCAAGTTGCGACAGGCGGAGTCTGCTACCCGCTTAGAGTTGGCCCACACCATCTTCACGGGGGCAGCCGCCTTACTTATCAGGGACTGCCTCAACGCCCTCACCAACACCTACCACGAGATGTCGGGTATACAACTAGCGTGAGTACCTTACTCGTGTGTCATGTTACTTAAAGGATACGGGGTAGAGGATCTCTCTGTTACTCCCGGGTACTTATCCCCGGGTTCGCTCGGTTTTTTCCTTGTTTACCCCTTACAGTGACACCCTCTCTTCCATGGCCACCGTGATGGAGGGCGTGGCGGCGATGGCGACCCATAATATGCGGGAGGAGGCGAAGGCTTTCGCCGAGGCGAGACTGGCAGCCCGCCAGGCGGCGGCTAAATCTGCGCCGGAGATGGCACAGAGGGGAGTGGTGTGAGCTGCCCCCCTGTCCCCTGCCCTCTTCGATCAACCGGCGACAGATACAATCTTCGCCTCCCTCCCAGCGGTAATCAATTTACCAAAACCCTCTACCTCCAAGTAAGTACCTCTCGTTGTTCTTACCTGAGTTTTCACGGGAGGTGAAATGGAAGGAGTTTTCGGGTCTACTTTGGTTCCTAATCGTTCTGTTTGTCCATAGGCCACGTGCCCCACAGCCATCCAGACCAGCCTACCAGCCCCGAAGGCCCTCCCAGCCCTCCAGACTACCGAGGCCCTCCTATCCCACTCCCCCGAAGGCACACAACAGGCCCTCCCAGAGGGGCCAGCAGCCTTTTCGAGGAAGGGGACAGGGCTCCAAGCCCTACTCCAAACCCAAGTCCTCCTTCAACCACCCCTCCCAGAAGGACCGCTCCACTTGAGGGTCCCACTCTGGGCTGCCTCACAGGGTGGTCAGCAGCCTGGCCCGCCCACGGCTGGGCAGCAAGGATAATTCGCCAGGGCCTGTCATGGCCCTGGATTACTGTTCCGGTGAGTAACTGTTATCTCTCCTGTTCTGACATATGACTTATGCCTAATCCCGTCCTTGGGTTACCGTTAGGTCAAAATCAGAGTTTCCCTTGCGGTCAAAATCTCTGCCTCTCCCGTCATTCACCCTCCAACCACCCCGGGTCCCTCGGGCCCCGGGGGATTAGGATTAACTGTACTCTCACTGACACCTGTCTCTTCCCGTTACAGCCACTACGTCTACCTCCTACCTCAACCAAAGTGTCACTTTCGGTCGTCCCGCATGTGTTAGAAATGCGGGAAAAAGGGGTAGTGGAGCGGGCGACGGGAAGGGTCTTTCTTTCTCGTTTATTCACGGTCCCCAAAAAGGACCACGGAAAAACGAGATTGGTGATGGACCTGAGCAAGCTAAACAAATTTGTAAAAACATTGCGTTTCAGGATGGTTTCGGTTGCTCAGGTCCGCACAGTTCTGAGGAAGGGAGACTGGTTAGCATCCCTGGAACTCAAGGATGCGTACTGGCACGTCCCGATCCACCCCAGGTTTCGCCGTTTTCTGGCCTTCCAGGTGGGGACCGAGACGTTCCAGTTTACCAGGCTCCCTTTCGGTCTTTCTCTAGCTCCGCGAGTCTTCACAAAGCTCGTGAGGGTGGTGGCATCCCGTCTGGCAGAGGCGGGTGTTCCCACCCTCATGTACCTGGACGATTGGTTGCTTCACGCCCCTTCCAAGGAGCAGGTAGCAAACAACGTCCGGGTAGCGAGGAGAGTGCTAGAGGAAATGGGGTTCCTTTTGAACATCCCCAAGTCCTCTCTCACTCCCACTCACAAACTGTGTTGGCTAGGAATAGAGTGGGACTCTCTTTCGGCCACCCTCTCTCTCGCTCCAGACAACGCCCGCCGGACCCTCCGCCACGTCCGCCAGGCGCATTTTTCCCGTACTTTCTCTCGCCGCCAGTGGGAATCATTGCTCGGGTCCCTAAATTTCGCAGCCCCTGCAATGCCCCCGGGACGATTGAAACACAGGAGGCTGACGCGGGAGGTAAACCTCCACCTGTCCCCCGCACACAGGGACCTTCCCAGGCAAGTGTCCCCCTCTCTCCACCGCCTCCTTCGCCCCTGGCTACGTCCCGGTGCCCTGCGTCAGCGGGTCCCCTGGGTGTTCCCTCCCCCTGGGATCACGGTGGCGACAGACGCATCGGACGTAGGCTGGGGATACCAGTCTTGCCTGGGACATCAACGTTGCGGGGGATGGAAGGAAGGGGAAAGGCTACTGCACATCAACGCCCGAGAGTTGATGGTAGCGAAGGAATGGCTCAACAGGCACCCTCAGTTTGCCAGGATAGGCGTCCGCTTCGATATGGACAACGTTGCGGCCGTGCAGTGCCTACAGAAACAGGGCACCGCACGGTCGGAAATTCTCCTGTCCCTGTCAGAACAGATTTTTGCAATAGCGGCCAAGAGGGACATTCACCTCTCGGCCCGCTACGTGCCAGGGCGGGAGAACGATTGGGCAGACGCCCTATCCAGGTTCAGGGGGACGTCAGTCGAGTGGCAACTGCGTCCCCTTGTGTTCGAGTCTCTCTGCCTTCGCTACGGGACACCGGAGGTGGACCTATTCGCCTCCCCATCCACGGCCCTACTTCCTCTGTTCCTGACATTCTCATCCAGAACAGAGGCGGGAGGCCCGGATGCCTTCACGGAGGACTGGAACAGGTGGGGGCATCTCTACCTCTTCCCACCCCCAGCTACGTCAGTCCTCCTGAAGGCGATCCTCAAGCTGCGCACGTTCAGGGGGAGGGTTCTCCTCATAGCCCCCCTCTGGCCAGCACAGCCGTGGTTCGGAGAGTTGTCCCGGTGGTGCCCTCATCCCCTTCAGTTGGGATCGGCGTGCCTCTCCAGCACCCTGTCTGCACCATTCCAAGCGTCACTGAAACTACACGCTTGGAGTTTCTACGGGGAGTCCTCAGCAAAAGGTTCACTAAGGAGACAGTGGACAAGATGTTGAGGGCTCATCGTCAGTCGTCGGTGCGACAATACGAATCGTGCTGGAAAAGATTCCAGGACTTTTTGCGAAGACACCCCTCCATGGTCATCTCGGAGGACACAGTCCTGGAATTCCTCACGTGGCTCGCCGATTCCACCAACAGGGCCCCGGCGTCGGTGCTTGCGCATCACGCAGCCCTGTCTGATCCCCTCCTCCTGGGTTTTAACATTAAGGTTTCGGAGAGGCCTCTCTCTCTCCTGAGGATGGGGATTCGGGCGGGGACCGCACCTCACCGGGCCCAGACGCCCTCCTGGTCCCTTCACCGCGTCCTTTCCTACCTGACCTTCGAGGGGGTCCCTCTGGAGGTTTGTCACCTCCTCCAGAAAGCTCTCTTCCTGCTCGCCTTAGCTACAGGGTACAGGGCATCTCAGTTGGCAGCCCTGACCCGTCACACAGCCTTTTCTTCCGTAAGCCCTAACCTTACTTCCTTAACCACTTCCCCCTCTCCTGCTTTTCTAGCTAAGAACGAGCAGGCTGACGACAGAATTGGCCCTCTCGCAGTACCCTCGTTCCTGAGGGATGGAAGTTTCCACCCCCTCTGCCCAGTCCACGCCTTTTCAGCATACATGGAGGCGACGAGAGGGGCTTCTCCGGACCACCTCTTCTACAACTCTAGGTCCGGTAACCCTCTCTTCCCTAGGTCAATCGCTCGCCTTCTCTGCTGAGTGATAGAGAACGAGGATCCCGGACACGCCCCGAGGGCTCACAGCGTTAGGGGCGTGGCCGCCTCCCTCGCCTTCCTCAGGACTCACTCGGTGGAGAGGGTCAGGGATTTGGGGGGTTGGACTTCCACTTCCTCCTTCAGGACGAGGTACCTGTTCCACTCGCTCTCCCCTACCCCCTGTGTGGCTATGGGTACTCCACCCTCCATTCCCCAGGGTCCCCGCGGGAGACACATGGGGGGGAGGGGCCGCCCGAAGAGAAAAGGTCGGGCGACTTAAGTCTCGTCACTATCATCCCATACCTCATCCACATCTTGTACAGCTTCATTCATGCTCATCCCCATTCTATCATACGTGTACATATGGTGCGGAAAAAATAAATTACATTGTTACGGAATTCTTGTGTATTCATTTTCCAAACAATTACCTTACTATGATGAGTGACAGGATATGTTATTACACAGGATGTCTGCATCCTAGTGTCCTCCTTCATCCCCTCGGGATCACATTACCTGAGCGATGGCAATAGCCCTAGCTCAGAGGACTTGAATAAGGGGGGGAAAGGGGGGGGGGTTGCCTTGGTCACCTCCCCTCATCTCTCCTAGACCCGAACCCTCGAGTCTGCCTATAAAGACTTTATGTGTAACAATTCTGGTCTATAACAGAATGGTCTACGGGTATATGGGATAAGCTACTACACCCCCACCACGGCTACTCACCTAGCCAGTGTTGGGAGGTGCTTTAGCTTCTACCTCACCGGGCTCGGTTACCTTTCCTGCTCTCCGCTCTCAACCACTCTTAACTAGCACGTGATTGCCTCCACCTCACCTCCAACCTACCGCATCGCATGCATAGCAATCCAGCTGTGCTGGTTTCACTATACCAATAATAGTGCATTTGTCGCGGCTTCTAGCCGCTTAAATTGTATTTATTGGTTGTGAAACCAGCACAGCTTTGACTGTCCCACCCACCTCCCGATGCGGCAGGCATTCACTTTCTTTCTCATTGGAGTGACCGAGCGGTATTCAGCGGAGGAGGGGCTTAATACCTCACCACGTAACCACCAGGTGGCTCCACTATCAGTACAGCGCCAGATTTGAATTTTTATTTACTTCTGATGATCGTCACGGAATAAACCCTTCCAACCCAGATTATGCCTATACGGGGCCTGGGCTTGAGAAGGGGCGTATTCTATAGCAATCCAGCTGTGCTGGTTTCACAACCAATAAATACAATTTAAGCGGCTAGAAGCCGCGACAAATGCACTAGTTTTGTCTAATCCTGGGTGGGCCACTAGAAGAAGAGCGAACCTGAGGAGTAGTAGTTGTGGCAGTAATTGGGACCCGTAGACGAGTTCCTGAAGCATCTGATATTTTAGAAGAAGGTGAAGGTAGATGAAACAATTACATTGGTATTGTCCTGTACAGCAGTGGTATCACTGACACAGGCGAGTCAAGAGCAGAACAATTACCACACCGGGAACGGTTGTTGCAGTTCCTCCTCCCATGACCAAACTCATAACAACAGAATCACTGCAAAGGATGCTTAACAAAAGGCTTCACCTCAAAAAAGGTGGGGTTAATGTTAATTCAATCTGGGATATGCGAGCCATAGAAAGTGAGGATGATCATATTCTTACTGCCCTTCATCTTTGATACTCGTTGGACACTATCTGGGCACATAGCGAGAATATCCTTTTCTGAGAATTCATACAGGTCCTCATTATATATACGCCCCTTGCTATAATTAAATGTTCGATTTGGTTTGATGGATTCAAACATGCTATCAGAAGGACAGGAGAGATTGAGGAGCATCATGGCCTGTGTAAGATCTTTGGCTCTGATTAAATCACCCTTACTGTATTTTTTTATGTGACCCATTGGTAGTAATCAAATTTCTTTCTCCAGATACCGTGAAGCATGGATAAGGTTACCACGTCCAACCCTGTAGTAAGTCACAAACCAAAAGGATGTAGGAACCTTAGGTTTCTTAGGGACATGCTCTACAGTGTCATCAAAGATGTTAGGGCAGTAGTCATTGTCACTGTCGACTACATTTGTGGACCGCATCATCTGAACTTTGCAGTGAGTATCCCCCACAATCAGAGAATCTTTTGCCTCTAAAGCTGCTTTGGCAGCAGCATTTGTATTAAAGGTAATATAGCACCGTTTAGACCTACAGTCACTGTCATAAGTGATTCGAACACGAAGAACCACTCGAAAACACTTAAAAATGGAGTGGATAGCGCCATAGGAAAGGGATGCAAGTACATTCGTTAACATTAACGTGTCCAAACCGCTAAAAGGGTTCGTCGACACAACACCCGACCTGCTGGATCTACTCTTATATGCATTCTTCTGCATACCACCACGGCCAGAGAGTGATGTCTCGAGGGCCTGGTCGACCACCACTCGAGGAAAAGAAAGAATGTTTTCGTTATTCATATGATATTGTTATATTATAATGCCCCCAGGAGCCAAGAGCTACTACCTACCGGGCAGATGAGGGGACCGAGCGCTGGTCGCCGTGGGCAGGGTACCTCTTCTCCTACGGGGCCACTCGTTTTAAAAAGCTGCATCAATGGCTCGAAAGTTTGCCCACAATGGTGCTGAGACCCCCTTCCCCAACATCTCCCGGCCCAGACAACCAACCATCCAACATAGGACGGCCCATAGATGGCGGTCCCTCCGGAGGGTAGCATTGTTGGCTCGTACTGGCAGCCTATTGCATGGGAATCATTGAGTTTGGTCTCTCACTGGCGACCTTATTAGTATGGGAAGCCCTCTCTCCCCGAAATCGGGGCAGAGCAGGGGCCGGAGCCCCCTCTTGTCTAGCTCGCCAGGTCTCAGAGACACACAAGCCCCCCCAACATGTCAAGGCGTTTCCTGTTGGGGGGGGGGGGGGGTCAACACCTTCGATGACTCTGTAGAGCATGTCCCTAAGGAGCGTCGCATTCCTACGCCTTTTTGGATTGTGGATTACTACAGGGAGGGCAATGGTAACCTCATCCATGTTTCTAGTGATCTGGTAAAAGTACTGTAAGGGTGCTTTATTCGGAGCCAAAGATCTTACACAGACCATGATGTTCCTCAATCTTCCTTGTCCTTCAGATGGCATGTTTGAATCCATCAAACCACAGCAAACATTTGATTATAGCAAGTGGCCTATATACAATGAGGACCTGTATGAATTCTCAGAAGAGGACATTTTTGCTATGTGCCTAGATAGTGTCCAGCGAGTAACAAAGATGAAAGGCAGTAAAAATATGATCATCCTCACTTTCTATGGTACGAATATCCCAGATCGCATTAACATCAACCCCACCTCTTTAGAGGTGAAGCATTTTGTTGAGCGTCCAGTACAGTGTTTTTGCTGTTATGAGTTTGGTAATGGGAGGAGGAACTGCACAAACCGTTCACGGTGTGGTAATTGTTCTGCTCTTGCCTCACATCCTACTTCTGCGTGTCAGTCAGAGAGTTACTAGTTTTACTGCAGGGATGCTCACTTCCTACGTTCTCGCCAATGTAAGATGGATATCCTCCACATGGCTAACACCCAATTCATCAGCATTGGTAGTGCCTGACGGCAACTCAACTTCAGGCCAAAGAAGGTTGGTGGTGTTAGGACATACGCCTCCTCCCTTCGCCCCTCATCATTCCAAGTCGACAACATCTAATTCTCACCTCTCCCAAGAAATAGCTGCTTCTTACTCTGGTGAGAACGTTTCTCCGGTTTTACTACATAAAAGCTTCTCTGTCTTGGAAACCGTATCAGGTATTCATTCTAGTGAAACTTCCTTGATGATAACTCTCACACTTTGACTATAGGTGTTTATGTGGTAGAGGTTCATGCTGCCACACCCTCTCCAAAAAGGAAACCTAAGGCAACTAAATTGCAACAGAGGCGTCTTCGTGTTCCTCTGAGACACTTGACTCCATGGACGTTCTTCCTTGCACTATAAATATTTCTCAATCCCCCAGAAACGTTCTCGTGGCTCTGATGAGTTTCTTGATTCAACAGATGTTGCCCCTGGCAAGGGCGTGAAGTGAATGTGGATACCTCGGTTGTCGTGATTTCAAAAGATACGAATTCTCTTCCGCTCGAGCAGTGGAGTGATTCTTCTACCTGCCTTATGGATGTAGATGTATCTGCCTGTGTCAGTGATATCACTACTATACAGGACAATACCAATGTGATTATTTCAAAGAATATCCCTGCTCATCTCCATTCACCTTATTCTAACATATCAGGTGCTTCAGGGACTCGTGTACTGGTCCCAATTACTGCCCCAAGTACTACTCCTCAGGTTTGCTCTTCTTCTAGTGGCCCAGGATTAGAGAAAACTTGTCGTTTGAGTAAAACCTCTGGTCAAGGTGGTAGTGGGAAGTCCCTCCGTTAGACTTCCCAAAAGTCCGTATTATAGTAACACAGTTCAGTTCAAAGTCCTTCAATGGAAATGCCGTGGCTTGCATGCCTCTTGGGAGGTACTGCGCGTTCTTCTTACCCTGCGTATCTTTAAAAGACAATACTTGGGGACTCCATTCCTGCCAATCCTCTTGTATACTCTGCATTTTATACCAATTCCTTTGAAGGGCAGGGTCACCATGGTGGCTCAGCCATCCTAGATCGACGTGATGTTTAATGCACGAGCTTGGAGCTTGACACTCCGCTTCAGGCTGTTGCAGTTAAGGTTTTTATAGACCGCCCCAACACTGTGTGCTATTTATACCTTCCTCCCAGTGTTACAGTTGAGAAGGGTGATCTCAACTGTCTTCCCTCTCCCTTTATTTTATTGGGTGATTTTAATGATCGTCATCCTCTTCGGGGTGACAGTTCAGTTAATCCGAGGGGTGTTTTATTGGCTCGTTTTATTGAGGATGAGAGATTAGGGGTTTTAAATACAGGAGATGTGACATATTTTCATAGTCCTACTATGAAGCAAAATCTTGATAACCTAAAACTAACAGCTTCAGGTTATGATGACATACCACCTAAAATCCTAAAACACTCATCCTCAATAATTTCCATACCATTGGCTCATATCATTAACCTATCACTTAGAACTGGCACCTTCCCTGATCAGCTTAAGAAAGCAAAAGTCATCCCAGTACACAAAAAAGGCCTTAAAAGTGACTTGAATAACTATTGCCCGATATCAGTACTCCCAGCTTTTAGTAACATTTTTGAAAAATGTATCGCTGCTAGACTCATGAATTACCTAGAATATAATAATCTTTTATCAGAACAACAGCATAGATTTAGAAATAATCTTTCAACAGAATCAGCTGTATTACAATTTGTCACCAATGTATACAAAATGTTAGAAGAAAAGTATCATGTAGCTGGCGTATTTATTGATTTGTCAAAAGCTTTTGATACACTGGATCACAAAATTTTGCTAAACAAAATGGAGCATTTGGGGATACGTGATGCACCTTTAAATTTATTTGAAAATTATCTAACTAACAGAGTACAATCTGTTTATTACAATCTTAAATATTCTCCTTATAAATCTATACTGAAAGGGGTACCTCAGGGATCTGTTTTGGGACCACTGCTTTTCCTCATTTACATAAACGATCTTACAAATGCAAGCACCAAATTTAAGTATGTTATATACACAGATGATACAAACCTTCTGCTAGCTGATAAAAACATTAACACATTGCATTCCAACTTGACAACTGAATTAAAATTTATATACAATTGGATTCAGTCAAACAAATTAAAACTCAATATCTCTAAAATTAATTATATTCTCTTCCAAAACAGATCTCTAATGAACCAGATGCCACCATTATTGCTAGAAAGGGAAACTATTAAACATGTAAATAATGTAAAATTTCTTGGAGTTAGAATAGATGAACACCTCAACTGGAAGTACCACATAGATGAAGTATGCTCAAAGTTATAAAAAATGTGTGGAGTCCTGTACAAAATCCGTAATGACCTTACAACAGAAGCCATGATTAATATTTATTATACACTGTGCTACCCTCATCTAAACTATTGTGTATCTGTTTGGGCAAGTACATGGCCTTCCTTCCTAAGTAAAATCATCGTGCTGCAAAAGAAAATAATGCGATGTATATTTTTTATCCCACTGCTGCCACCAAATATGTGCTAGTGCGAGCGGGGTCATGTACATAAATCTGTAGTTGTTGTCGTGGCTGGCTGTTGTCTCTTCAGAGTATATTTTTAGAATAGGTTATGTGATTATTATGGTATGGAGAGTTAGCACACCTTGTCTTTGTTTAACAAGATTTTATTAATAACTCAAGTGGTAGTACAGATTCACAAAAGGGTTAAGTTAGACTTAGGGGCTAACTTTAAAGAGAGAGAGATGGCTATGAGACCCCTTGTGTAGCGATCGGGTATCTCTAGCATACTACCATATAGGAGCGCACTTTGGAGCTCTCTGTGTTGTACCTCGTGACTTGTAACGTCACTTATTGCTGAGGAAGCTTGGTTCCAATGGACCCGTTTATGTCTAGGTCAGCTAGTTTGAGCGATCATGTGAGGGTACATGGTGTATGACTCACTACCTATATGTAGGTATATTATATGTAATTTATATGTAGTTATAACCGGTACACTCTACTATTTTTTTTTTTTTTTTTTTTTTATTTCAGGCCTTGGGCAATTTGAATTTTTCCCATCTCCTAGTGTTGGACATCCTTGAGTGGCTTGAGTAGCTCCTGGAACATCGTGGCCACATATACACATATTGTTGGGTCACGGCCTTTTTTTTTATTATTATTTGTTCGACACTGTACATAAGCTTCATCAAGCCCATTAGCGTGGCCCAGGTCAATTGTTACTCACACACACACGTCACGACTTCAGAACTGGTACCCAGCGACAGAGGGAGGGAAGGAAAGGTTATTCCCAAATACTGCAGCTGTTATGGTACCAGCGAGGGTGTTTTACGACGTTCGGTGGCCTTATAGTTAGTGCCTGAAACTCAAATCGGGAGAATAAATATTCTCAGGCCCTCACCTGAGAGGATCGATCTCCCGATTGTTAGATTACGAGTCCAGTACACTAACCACTCGGCCACCTCCCCTTAGGTGTCATCCCGTACCTGCTTTAGACCTTCGACCCTACCTAGATGCTGCCGTTCGTTCCTGCAGGCAGGACAAATGGGACACCGTCGGGACTAACAAGCTCCATGGCATCCGCCAGCGCCTGAGTCTGTGGAGCTACAGCGGCCTGTCCCGCCAGTAGGAGACGGCTCTTGCCCGTCTCTGCATTGGCCACTCACGTTTTACTCATGGATTTTTAATAGAGAGGGCACCCCTTCCCTACTGTGATGATTGTCTTGTCCCTTTGACAGTGCGGCATCTTGTGGAATGTCCTAACCTTGGAGACCCGTGTCGTAGGCACCTCTCCAGATACCGGGTGGGTGACGGTTCTTACAGTCTCTCCCAAGTGCTTGGGGAGGAGGCTTGCAGTGTGGGAGGGAGCACCCACTCCTTTGTGGAGGAGGCTGGTCTCCTACACAAATAGTGAATTTTATCATTTTTATGGCTTCTTTTATTTAGATAGTTCAATGTTTTTAATTTTGATTCTCTTAAATATTTTACTTAAGTTAATCAGGTTATTTTAGTAATGAAGCCTCGCTAATGTGTGTAAATATTTTATTAATTGTATAGATGACCATATGTCAAAATCCTTTGAATTTAATATAATGTTGGGCGGTATATGACCCTAGCTGTTACGTCGTTAGATGCCTAGTGGCATCTATTAATCAATTAATTAATTAATCGTTAGTTTTTAATTCGAGTTGCATGCTGAAGGCCTTAAAACTGTTAATGCTCATAAATCCTCTCCTAAATTTTATACATAATGTTTTAAACTATTGTAATTATTTGTAAGAGAGTAATGGCTGCCATCGAATACTGTTATTAGGTAACAAGTGATGATACACTAAAGAAAATGTGGAGGTAGATATGGGACTGTACACTCGTGATACATAATTTCTGACCAGAGTGTGAGGAGCAGAAAGCTTCGAATCGCCTGGTATTGCTCATTTCCCTACCCAGTACACATATAGAGGCTGAGTTCGAATGCAGGGTATGGATGTGTGGTGCCTGTCGTTCGTCTCTGGTCAGGGATTACGTATCATGAGTGTACACCCACGGACTAAGGTATTGATGTATTGATGCCTTGTCAACCTCACTATGAATCATGAACTCGTTACATTTAAAAATGAAGCACTTACTATAGCTCAAACCATACAGGGGCCACTATACTATGTGCTTCGGTGTTACTGGTCACGGTTTTATGGTTCGGAGTGTGGCGTCAGTACGATAATCCGTGGGTGTACTTGTAGCTCCTAACGCTATCGTTAATGGGTGGTACGATGGATGGCGAAATGAGCAAAACTTTTTTGCCACCTGACGCATCACGTGTCATGACCATCGTCTGGTGTGGCAAATTGTACAGCACATTATTTTAGCTATACTTTTGGGGGGTACAGCACATGACATCCAACTCTTACAGCTTTCCACTCGTCAATGTACAGTACGTCATATAGCAAAAATTAAGGTAATAATGGCTACATCAGTGTGCACCATTAAATATAATTATATAACCGATATGTATGAGTAAATTATATTGTGCAAAATATAAAACCAATTTGATTTTTGAGGAATCAGTTACTAACCAAAACAAATATGCCAACTACAGTAGTTTGGGTCTACATTACCAGTGACTGATTCCGAAAGATCTTGTGGCACAAAATAGTTTATTCTTACTTACAGGTTACATCACTATTTTATCAAAAGGTGCACGCTAATGGAGCAATTATTACCCAATTGTGGCAATATACAATATATTCAAGAAGCCATATTCACGATGTAGTCTAACATAGATTATTTTTTTCATGTGTGTATCATAACTTGCGACCCAATATCTACTTTACTTTATATGGAAACCAATATTGTAACTATAATAAATGATAATCATTAAAGTTATAATATGCTGAATTCATAGTAAGTTTGTCGAGTCGATTATATACGGTACCTGTCTATAATAGTGCATTTGTCGCGGCTTCTAGCCGCTTAAATTGTATTTATTGGTTTGTGAAACCAGTACAGCTGGTTGCTATAGAATAGGCCCCTTCACAAGCCCAGGCCCCGTGTAGGCATAATCTGGGTTGGAAGGGTCAATTCCGTGACGTTCATCAGAAGTAAATAAAAATTCAAATCTGGCGCTGTACTGATAGTGGAGCCACCTGGAGGTGGTGAGGTGAGGTATTAAGCCCCTCCTCCGCTGAATACCGCTCGTCCACTCCAATGAGAAAGAAGTGAGTGTCTGCCGCATCGGGAGGTGGGTGGGACAGTAGAAGCTGTACTGGTTTCACAAACCAATAAATACAATTTAAGCGGCTAGAAGCCGCGACAAATGCACTATTATTGGTATAGTGAAACCAGTACAGCTGGTTGCTAAGCATGCGATGCGGTAGGTGGGAGGTGAGGTGGAGGCAATCACGTGCTAGTTAAGAGTGGTTGAGAGCGGAGGGCAGGAAAGGTAACCGAGCCCGGTGAGGCAGCAGCTAACGCCCCTCCCGACACTGGCTAGGTGAAACGCCGTGGTGGGGGAGAAGTAGCGTATACCATAAAACCGTAGACCATTCTGTTATAGACCAGAATTGTTACACATAAAGTCTTTATAGTTAGACTCGAGGGTTCGGGTCTAGGAGAGGAGGGGGGAGGTTCCCATGGATACTCCCCCCCCCCCTTTTCCTCCCCCCCCCATTCCCCCCCCCCCCCCCTTATTCAAGTCTTCTGAGTTAGGGCTATGGCCCTCGCTCAGGTAATGTAATCCCGAGGGGATGAAGGAGGACACTAGGATCCAGATATCCTGTGTAATAATATCTCCTGTCACTCATCTTAGTTAATAATTGTTTGGAAAATGAATACACAAGAATTCCGTAACAATGTAATTTATTATATATTCTCTTTCACCATATGTACACGTGAAGAATGGGGATGAGTATGAAGCTGTACAAGATGTGGATGAGGTCTGGGATGATGTGACGGGACTTAAATCACCCGACCTTTTCTCTTCGGGCGGCCCCTCCCCCCCATGTGTCTCCCGCGGGGACCCTGGGGAATAGGAGGTGGAGTACCCATAGCCACACAGGGGGTAGGGGAGAGCGAGTGGAACAGGTACCTCGTCCTGAAGGAAGAAGTGGACGCCCAGCCCCCTAAATCCCTGACCCTCTCCACCGAGTGAGTCCTGAGGAAGGCGAGGGAGGCGGCCACGCCCCTAACGCTGTGAGCCCTCGGGGCGTGTCCGGGATCCCCGTTCTCTATCACTCGGCAGAGAAGGCGAGCGATTGACCTAGGGAAGAGAGGGTTACCGGACCTAGAGTTGTAGAAGAGGTGGTCCGGAGAAGCCCCTCTCGTCGCCTCCACGTATGCAACAAAGGCGTGGACTGGGCAGAGGGGGTGGAAATTTCCATCCCTCAGGAACGAGGGTACTGCGAGAGGGCCAATTCTGTCGTCAGCCTGCTCGTTCTTAGCTAGAAAAGCAGGGGAGGGGGAAATGGTTAAGGAAGTAAGGTTAGGGGTTACTGAAGAAAAGGCTGTGTGACGGGTCAGGGCTGCCAACTGAGAAGCCCTGTAACCTGTAGCTAAGGCGAGCAGGAAGAGAGCTTTCTGGAGGAGGTGACAAACCTCCAGAGGGACCCCCTCGAAGGTCAGGTAGGAAAGGACACGATGAAGGGACCAGGAGGGTGCCTGGGCCCGGTGAGGTGCGGTCCCCGCCCGAATCCCCATCCTCAGGAGAGAGAGAGGCCTCTCCGAAACCTTAATGTTAAAACCCAGGAGGAGGGGATCAGACAGGGCTGCGTGATGCGCAAGCACCGTCGCCGGGGCCCTGTTGGTGGAATCGGCGAGCCACGTGAGGAATTCCAGGACTGTGTCCTCCGAGATGACCCTGGAGGGGTGTCTTCGCAAGAAGTCCTGGAATCTTTTCCAGCACGATTCGTATTGTCGCACCGAAGACTGACGATGAGCCCTCAACATCTTGTCCACTGTCTCCTTAGTGAACCTTTTGCTGAGGACTCCCCGTAGAAACTCCAAGCGTGTAGTTTCAGTGACGCTTGGAGTGGTGCAGACAGGGTGCTGGAGAGGCACGCCGATCCCAACTGAAGGGGATGCGGGCACCACCGGGACAACTCTCCGAACCACGGCTGTGCTGGCCAGCGGGGGGCTATGAGGAGAACCCTCCCCCTGAAAGTGCGCAGCTTGAGGATCGCCTTCAGGAGGACTGAAGTGGCTGGGGGTGGGAAGAGGTAGAGATGACCCCACCTGTTCCAGTCCTCCGTGAAGGCGTCCGGGCCTCCCGCCTCTGTTCTGGATGAGAAAGTCAGGAACAGAGGGAGTAGGGCCGTGGATGGGGAGGCGAATAGGTCCACCTCCGGTGTCCCGTAGCGAAGGCAGAGAGACTCGAACACAAGGGGACGCAGTTGCCACTCGACTGACGTCCCCCTGAACCTGGATAGGGCGTCCGCCCAATCGTTCTCCCGCCCTGGCACGTAGCGGGCCGAGAGGTGAATGTCCCTCTTGGCCGCTATTGCGAAAATCTGTTCTGACAGGGACAGGAGAATTTCCGACCGTACGGTGCCCTGTTTCTGTAGGCACTGCACGGCCGCAACGTTGTCCATATCGAAGCGGACGCCTATCCTGGCAAACTGAGGGTGTCTGTTGAGCCATTCCTTCGCTACCATCAACTCCCGGGCGTTGATGTGCAGTAGCCTTTCCCCTTCCTTCCATCCCCCGCACCGTTGATGTCCCAGGCAAGACTGGTATCCCCAGCCTACGTCCGATGCGTCTGTCGCCACCGTAATCCCCGGGGGAGGGAACACCCAGGGGACCCGCTGATGCAGGGCACCGGGACGTAGCCAGGGGCGAAGGAGGCGGTGGAGAAAGGGGGACACTTGCCTGGGAAGGTCCCTGTGTGTGGGGGACAGGTGGAGGTTTACCTCCCGCGTCAGCCTCCTGTGTTTCAGTCGTCCCAGGGGCATTGCAGGGGCCGCGAAATTTAGGGACCCGAGCAATGATTCCCACTGGCGGCGAGAGAAAGTACGGGAAAAATGCGCCCGGCGGACGTGGCGGAGGGTCCGGCGGGCGTTGTCTGGAGCGAGAGAGAGGGTGGCCGAAAGAGAGTCCCACTCTATTCCTAGCCAACACAGCTTGCGAGTGGGGGTGAGAGAGGACTTGGGGATGTTCAACAGAAACCCCATTTCCTCTAGCACTCCCCTCGCTACCCGGACGTTGTTTGCTACCTGCTCCTTGGAAGGGGCGTGAAGCAACCAATCGTCCAGGTACATGAGGGTGGGGACACCCGCCTCTGCCAGACGGGATGCCACCACCCTCACGAGTTTTGTGAAGACTCGCGGAGCTAGAGAAAGACCGAAAGGGAGCCTGGTAAACTGGAACGTCTCGGTCCCCACCTGGAAGGCCAGAAAGCGGCGAAACCTGGGGTGGATCGGGACGTGCCAGTAAGCATCCTTGAGATCCAGGGATGCTAACCAGTCTCCCTTCCTCAGAACTGTGCGGACCTGAGCAACCGAAACCATCCTGAAATGTAATGTTTTCACGAATTTGTTTAGCTTGCTCAGGTCCATCACCAATCTCGTTTTTCCCTGATCCTTTTTGGGGACCGTGAATAAACGAGAAAGAAAGACCCTTCCCGTCGCCCGCTCCACTACCCCTTTTTCCCGCATTTCCCGCACATGCGGGACGACCGAAAGTGACACTTTGGTTGAGGCAGGAGGTAGACGTAGTGGCTGTAACGGGAGAAGACAGGTGTCAGTGAGAGTACCGTTAATCCTAATCCCCCGGGGCCCGAGGGACCCGGGGTGGTTGGGGGGAGAATGACAGGAGAGGCAGAGATTTTGACCGCAAGGGAAAATCTGATTTTGACCTAACGGTAGCCCAAGGACGGGATTAGGCATAATTCATATGTCAGACAGTAAGGATGACAGTTACTCACCGGAACAGTAATCCAGGGCCATGACAGGCCCTGGCGAATTATCCTTGCTGCCCAGCCGTGGGTGGGCCAGGCTGCTGACCACCCTGTGAGGCAGCCCAGAGTGGGACCCTCAAGTGGCGCGGTCCTTCTGGGAGGGGTGGTTGAAGGATGACTTGGGCTTTGCGAAGGGCTTGGAGACCTGTCCCCTTCCTCGAAAGGGCTGCTGGCCCCTCTGGGAGGGCCTGTTGTGTGCTCTCGGGGGAGTGGGATAGGAGGGCCTCGGTAGCCTGGAGGGCTGGGAGGGCCGCCGGGGCTGGTAGGCTGGTCTGGCTGGCTGTGGGGCACGTGGCCTACGGACAAACAGAATGATTAGGACCCAAAATAGACCCGAAAATCCTTTCATTTCACCCCGTGACAACTCGGGTAAGACGAACACGAGAGGTACTTACTTGGAGGTGGAAGGCTTTGGTAAATTAATTACCGTTGGGAGGGAGGCGAAGATCGTGTCTGTCGCCGGTTGGTCAAAGAGGGCGGGGGACAAGGGGACAGCTCGTACCACTCCCCTCTGTGCCATTTCTGGCGCAGATTTAGCTGCCGCTTGGCGGGTTGCCAGTCTCGCCTCGGCGAACGCCTTCGCCTCCTCCCGCATGAAGTGGGTAGCCATTGCCGCCACGCCCTCCATCACGGTGGCCATGGAAGAGAGGGTGTCACTGTAAGGGGTAAACAAAGAAAGAACCGAGCGAACCCGGGGATAAGTACCCGGGAGTAACAGGGAGACCCTTTACCCAGCATCCCTACAAACATGATACACGAGAAAGGTACTCACGCTAGCTGTACACCCGACATCTCGTGGTAGGAGTTTGTTAGGGCGTTGAGGCAGTCCCTAATCAAAGAGGCGGCTGCTCCCGTGGAGATGGTGTGGGCCAGCTCCAGACGGGTAGCAGACTCCGCCTGCCTCAATTTACCATCGGGCTCCTTCAGCTGATAGGGGACCGGGGGCTCCTTCTCCGTCTTCCACAGGCACTCCCTCAAGCCCGGGGGAGCCCGGGAATGAGGGAGGATGACGGGGAAAGACGGAGGAGGGGGCTTCCTGGGCGCGTTGTTCCTCTGGTGGTCCAGGGACTTAAGGAGAAGGGCTGGAATATCCAGGTCCCCTTCACTCTTATCCCCCGGGAAGTACGCGTCCGGGGAAAGGAGGAGAGCCGTGTTACCGTGTGAGCGGTCAATCCTCCAAGCCCCGGACAAGTGTAGCTGGCTGTACTCCACCAGGAAACCCATCGCGTCCAGGGTAGCCGCAGAGGACACCCTAGCTGAAGTGGGTAAGGGCGCTGAGATAGGACGGACCTTGTAGAAGGGAATAGCCTCGCCCTTCTCATCCGCCCCCCACTTCACCACGACGTCATCCCTCCGGATCCACACGTCTGGTTGAGCTGTGTCCGGAGACCAGGCCACCAGTCTGCCCTCCTCCGAAGAGTGGGTCCAAGCAGGAGGAAGGAGAGACCAAGAGTAGGGAAGGTATCCGTCTCCTGAAGGAGGGGGTGACGGGGACGGAGGTGCGGAGGTAACCAACTCCTCAGCTACGTCCCCCGACGGAGACTCGAGCCCTGGGGAAACGGGAGGCACGAAAAGGACTCCCACATCCCCGGGAGGACTCGAGCCCTCGACGGGAGCAGCAGCGGGAGGCGGGGGAACAGGAGCGGGTTCCGTAGCGACAGCCTGAGGTTGCGCGACGGAAGCCCCAGGAAAAGCGTGAGGAATAAGGGTGTGGAAGATCTTAACTATCTTCCTCGACGAGGGGCTGTCCCCCCCCCGCTTACCCCTGCGGGAATTGCGGGCGGGCGAAGGAGAGCTCCCCGACGACGAAGAAGAGGAAGAGGACGACGAAGACGAGGAGGAAGGAGAACGGCGACGAGCACGGGACTTCCTGGAGTGGCGGGACCTTTTAGCCGAACGCTTGCGTCCTCTAGAGAGGCCTGAGGAGCCAGCTCTAGCAGGAGGCGAAGCTGGGGGTTCCCTGCTGGGCCCTTGTACCGGTGAGGCAGTCGGGGGAACCAGCGCGACAGACTCGCTCGCTTCCCGGGGGGATAAGCCCCGAGAAGGAGTCGTAGTACCGTCTAGGGAAGCAGGCTCAATCTCTCGGGCCTCAGGAGGTTCTAGCCCCTGAGACTCCGAGAGACAGGAAGAAGGGTAACGGGTCCTGAATAAACCCAGGTCCGCTCCCAAAATCGGGTCCACCCACGCCAAAGAAGAACCGTCTCGTTTGTGGGCCATTCTCCTAGCCCTCGTCCACGCCATACGAAGAGAAGCAAGGGCAGGGAGTTTGGAGCGGGCAGAAGGGGAGGTAACCCGACACAACTCAGCCCAGGGGCGGCACACACCACACGCCAAAGGGTCGTAACCCAAGGGAGTGAAGCAGGGTGCGTGAGGAGAACAGTGCAGGTGTCCGTCAGGCGAGACCCGCACGGTACATCCTGAGGCAGCACAAAGGGCACGAGTAGGCTGGGGGAGAAAAGAATACACAAACATGGGTTAACACGTGCAAACACTGGAACACAAACCCATCCTCCCCGAAGGAAAGAAGCGCGGGACACGCCCGCTGAACCTGGGGACCAGAACACAATCCCCCACACTCGCGCAGCCGCCCAGGGAAAAAAACCCCGTAAAACCATAATCGTCCGCCACATGGAGCGGGTAAAAAAGGGGGCCCCCCCGGACCGAAGAACCAGAAGGAGGGGTAGGATGGGACCCGATAGCCTGAGAAGAAACACTCCAGGCTGAAATAATGGAAAAAACCCCAAAATAAAATAAAAAACCCCCGCTCGGGAGAGGAAGAGAGAACCAGGGCACAATTCTCCCTCCCCCTTACCGAGAGGGGACACATAATAATCGGGGGAGGTAAGAGGAAGGTCTGCAAAGACCCCATGTGGTCACCACGTGGGGTGGGGACGTCCCACGTGGAACCCACTAACCTCGCTAAAAACCCCAGAAAACCCCGATAAAATACACATGAAGAATGTACTAGTGGCAGGAGGGACAGTGAAATAGGGGACAGACGGAGAAAAACTCCGAAACAGGGGCTGAAAAGCCCCCTTCGCTTAAGGAAAGAACTAAGTCCTAACGAAGAAAAAACCCCCATAAACACCTAAAAACCCTCCTAGAAAACACACAATATACATCTGCAAAGCAGGCCAGCCACTAGAACACAAAAGAAAAATTAGCAGGAACACGCGACACAATACCATAGCGTAGCAGCGAGGAGCGTAGATGTTGACAGGCGTGTGTTCCGCGACAGAGTGGACGAGCGGTATTCAGCGGAGGAGGGGCTTAATACCTCACCTCACCACCTCCAGGTGGCTCCACTATCAGTACAGCGCCAGATTTGAATTTTTATTTACTTCTGATGAACGTCACGGAATTGACCCTTCCAACCCAGATTATGCCTACACGGGGCCTGGGCTTGTGAAGGGGCCTATTCTATAGCAACCAGCTGTACTGGTTTCACTATACCAATAATATCGTTCTTGTGTCATTTGTCCCGTTACTGAGTGTTTGTTTAATGTTAATGTCTGTTGTCCGTTCAAACCGCTCTTCGAAATACAAGATTGTGATTGTCCTAAACTTCCTAAGCACACTCTGATAGATCTGCTGTGATTGGTTGGAGTATCAAATGGTGTCTTTTCAGGATTTGGCGCAAAATCGCTGAAAGGCACACCAAACGCGCACTTGAAATTTTTTTAGTATCGGAATCGCGCCTTTATGAAAGGAGCCTTTAAACTGGTGATTCAAGATACTTCTTCACTCAATACGCGCCGTCAAGGAAAGTGAGTTTTAAGTATCCCGCCCTGAGGTTGAGGTATAGGCTATAAAAAAATAAAAGGAATACCAATAAGTATGCAAGAAGGTAATATATAAGTAAGATGTGGGCATATAGTTCGGTATGTAAGTAGTGGCATGTGTAAGTAGGTATTTATGGAAGTGTGTAATTAGGATAATATATAAGTAGACATGTGTAAGTAAATATGTATGAGTAGGTATGTATAAGTATGTAACCTGGCCTCGGTCATGGGCTTAATTAATAAAGCCTGTAGAACGAGAAAGAATATGATAGAAGAGGGACAGCAAAGACGAAGGAAATAAAAAGTAAAGGAGGGACAGCTAAAGAATTGAAAGGGAGTAGCTGGGACCGAAGGATCACCGAAACCCCCCAAATATTGCCCTTATCACCGTAGGCAATACTCCCCCAACAGGAAAAAAAAGTTAATAATGTTGAAAACTTATTTCGGTCTACAGCGGACTAAGTAACAGGGGAAGATGATGATTTTCCGTCTTCAGGTTATACTTTCTGTTTGTAAGAGATTTAAAAGTTATAAACATTGTCATCAATAATTTCCATAAACTTTAGATTTAGGCATACCGGTATATATGTATATATATGAGAGAAAGTGGGAGGGAGTGCTTTCAAAGTATCGTCTATTAATTATACAGTAATTACCGGTATTTGTAAATCTACGCAAATGAAAACACACACAAACACACACACACTTTCCCTTCCTAAAGAGAGTGCTTTATATTACAGGAATGTTTTGCACCCTACAACATCGCCTTGGGTCTGCGACGTAACTCACCTCTTAAGAGAAGAGTTGATGAAGTCATTGGCAGGATCAACCAAGCCGGCCTCGTCCGGCATTATTTCTTACAGTCTTTGAGGATGGCCGTCACCAGCAAAGTGCGTCCAGGTTTAAGTAGACTAGTGGTTCAAGGCTGCCAGGATTCTGCTCACACCAAGGAAGGAATTTCCTTTCTCAATTATCTTGTACAATACCCAAAGTTCGTTTCCACAGCCAGCCATAATACAATTGAGTCAACTGTAGTTTGAAGTTTGATCAAAGGAAGATTGATGGTAAGCTGTATTTTATCTTTCGAATCACAGAGACTTCAATCAAATTTTGGCTGACTGAGATGATATACTTTTATATACTGTATATCATATTATGAACATCTAATCGTACTACATAAAGGGCATGTTCTGTCTGTCTGTCGCGCTGTAATAAAAAATGTTGGTTCGTGTGTCTATTGCGGACAAAAGTTTCTTTCTACTCCGGGTGATAAGTTCACACGACTGCTGCCCCTTTTCTGGCCGGCAGGTTAAAGTTGGCTCGTGAACTACACCGCCACGTAAACCAGCAACCGAACAGTTGACTGACTCGTATTCAGATAGGAAGTAATTTACCTCCTTCCCCCCCCCCCTCTCTCTCTCTCTCTCTCATGTATAGCATATAAATACATGCATTAGTTGATAGGTAATATTAGGTGTAAAGAAGTGATAACTGCACAAGAAGAGAGCCCCAGTACTACTATTGAACATCTTGGAACACTGACTGTATCATTAATATACCATTTTCCTTTTACACGTAGCCAGGGTCTGTATTCACTAGGCATATCAGAGTTTGCACTTGCTCCTATGCTTGCATTACTGATCTCCCATAGTGTTTCAGGCTTATTTCGAAGCAGTGAATGGATTTGCTATTCTATTAGTATGAGTTTATATTATGATTTCGGAGCAGTGCCGTGTCCTTGTTCTCGCCATGAATGATCGCTTACGAAGAAAATATTATTTTAATTAAAAGTGAACTTTGCTTTTGTGAATAAGGGCCCAAATGTCCTATGGACTGTCATGGACACAAACACACTTTTGTATAAACATATATAAATGGATATATTACATATAGGTGCTGCAAATACAGAACTACAGGTTATATAGAGTAAATCTAAGTGCATGAATTGAACAGTGGTGCAATCATGAGACAGCCATATAGCCTAACTACAGACCAGTGAGTCCTTGAAAAGATACCAAAATAGTGAGCACAGATAACATTACTTTTAAAGGATCATTACTCCCATTGGATTTTAAATGAGGTATTTAATTCTTTATTTTACTACATGCTTTCTGTGGATTTAAAATTATACTATTTTTAGTAAGAACTATGATTCAGTTTATTCTTGTAATATTTCAGCTTTTATGTGATTTCTGACAAATAGTAGTACTGGGGTTCTCTGCTTGTGTAATAATCACTTGTTTTGCACCTGATATTACCTATCAACTAATGTATCTATTTATATGCTATACACATGAGAGAGAGAGAGAGAGAGAGAGAGAGAGAGAGAGAGAGAGAGAGAGAGAGAGAGAGAGAGAGAGAGAGAGAGGGGAGGGATAAATTACTTCCTATCCGAATCCGAGTCAGTCAACTGTTCGGTTGCTGGTTTATGTGGTGGTGTAGTTCACGAGCCAACATCAACCTGCCAGCCAGAAAGGGGGCAGCAATCGTGAGGACTTATCACCCGGAGTAGAAAGAAACTTTTGTCCGCAATAGTACATGCTCGAAAAAATATCGAATCTTCAACTTTTTTCTTCCATAAAAAACTCGCTGCTTATAAAGATTCTTCTTCTTCTTCTTCTTATTATTATTATTATTATTATTATTATGATGAGATATCAACGGGTCGCTTGGTAGAGGTTGAGGAGGTGGAAGGCTGCAACCTGAGCTGCGGAGTGACCGAGGAGAGGGGGTGGGTTACGAGAAGGCAGCTCAGGCCAGTGATCCTCAATTGGAGACTCGTCTTCCTCCGACATTGCCAAGTCGGCCTCCAAGCAGAATCCGCGCTCTCCATCAGGCCAGGCAATGCCCCGATGGGAAGCAAACAACAACACGAAGAACTAAACACTCAATTAGCCAAGGACACACACACACACACACACACACAGACAATCACAACAAAACAATACATAGAACCACAACAGACAAATAACACCAGCAACACCACAGAAACAACACCACAGAAACAACAACACACAAATAGCACAAACATCAACACACAAACAAGAGCGCAAAAACAACAGAAACAAGAATTCAGGCAGAGCGCCATGAGAACGTCCACACTCCTGCAGTGTTGGAGCGAGACTGTGTACACTGTACAGGATGATTCAGCAGGGAGATTAGTCCCATTTATAAGTGTAATTCGAATATTATTATGCTGCCACATCTACGCCAGATACAAATCAGGGGGTAAAGAAGGACCTTTAGGCAAGTACTGTACATACATAACTGTACTTATGTTCTGTTCAGCAACCAGTTACAGGGCGCCAGCCTTCTAAACTACTTCAGGCTCGGACAACGAAGCACCAGATTACTTTTCGGATTTCCTTATCATTCCGATGCCCATTTGTTGTTCATAAGCCAAATTTTCATTTGGTTCTTCGTTGTCCGATCCTGAAATGGTTCAGAAGGCTGGCTCACTGGAGTTAGCTGCCGGACAGAAAATTAATCCGGCACTGTACTGTACAGTACATTGTGCAATGCATAATTTACTTCATTAGTAGTATACGTAAGCTTGGATTGATTTGAGGTTGATTGAAAACAGTACTAAAAAAAATCTATAGGAAAATTGAAGATTGATAAAAAGATCATGCACCTCATAATCAGAAAATGACAGTATGTTAGACACTTAATAATCCAGATCATCTATGATCCACATATATGTGAATGGATATTTAGAGAAATTGATATTCAAAAGAAATGGATATTTATAAAATATATATACATATAAAGATAATGTGGGTGTTCTCGTTAAGTAGTGTGACATATAGTAGCAGGGAGTAGTTATCTAAACTGATTCTAATTAAGTTTAGCATTATTATACTCATACCTGGTGTAATTTCATTGCTGACAGGAAATGCATAAATTTAATGATATACTATCAATAAACTCTTATAACTTCACATTCTCAACAGGAGTATGGCTCCGAGGATAAACTTACAAATGAGGAAGACGACGGAATCACACCACTGAAACTAGACCACCTACAAGGAGCATTCATAATCTGTTCTTTAGGACTTCTCTTTGCTGCCGTCTCCTACCTGTTCGAGCTGACAATTTGTGGCTAACCATACATTGGCATCATATCCTTAAGAACACATTAAGTGTATTTTAATGTGTTACAGTTGTCCAAAGTTACTTTTAAAACCCGAATATTAACACTGAAGTAACATTACGCTGTCTTAGTTTTTTAACATAGTTTCTTAATAATATGATATGAGTAAAAAAAAAAAAAGAGAACAAATTAGAGGAGAATAGATAATATAATTTCTAATGCAAACAAAGTAATTGGCGTTCAACCAAAAAGAGGTTTCTCAATATGACCGGCAATGATCAGTTTCATCCATAATTATTTTCGTCACATGAAGAGTTATTTTTTCTGTTGGCCGCAATTCTGAATTATAGTCTATGTTTATGAAACCCAAACCTTGTTACACAAATGAAAGTAATGAAAACTTAAAACTATTTTTTTATATGAGCTTTATGAATGTTTCATTCTTAGATACATAGAAAACTACTTCCATAAACACGGATATATATATATATATATATATATATATATATATATATATATATATATATATATATATATATATATATATATATATATATATATATATATTAATAACTAACTGGCAGCCTGAAGGTGTTGCCACTACGAGTTCAAAGCAATACACACCCATATGGTGCTACAAGACTTTACTCTCATCAAACCTGACATGACCTCTAAACCATATGGGTGTGTATTGCTTTGAACTCGTAGTGGCAACACCTTCAGGTTGCCAGTTAGTTATTAAATGTATCGGTATATAAGGTGTCTCTCGGCAACTATTCTTCTCTCAAATCGAGCGTCTAGAGGTGGAGTCACAAGTGCCTCCCCTCCGATTGAGACGAGATCAACAACTGTTAGTATACTGTGCTAAGAAATCCAGGGCGCCGAGTCATCTTCCCGGGAATGCCTTGCTACGGCAACAGCACCCGGGGGGCCATGGCGCTAGGCCCCTGGCAGAGGGTCCGAGTCGTCCGTCCGGGAACCCCTGCACCCCAGGGGGCACTGGCGTGAGGCCAATGGGGACCAGGCCCCAAGTTCAGGTACCCGGGGAGCCGAGTCATCCTCCCGGTAATGCCTTGGTGAGGCATTTGCAGCCGGGGGGCCATGGCGATAGGCCCCCGGAAGGGCCGAGTTATCCGCCTGGGCGTCGCACGGCCCCGGAGGGCACTGGCGTGAGGTCCCTCAGAGCAAGACTCCACGACCTCGTAGAGTGTGTCGGTATAGAATTATCAACAATCGATTCCCTGGTTTTAGTAAATATTGCACCCTGGGTAACACCCCCCTTCACTATTGTGGATTCCTGGCTACGAGGGGTTAAATCCCGGGTGCCGGAGGTGGAGGTACACCAGAGGTTCCGTGAGATAATTGTTCAACATCTTTCATATTTCCATCTGTATACCGACGGTTCCAAGACGGATGAATGTGTGGGTGCAGGTGTATGGTCGACTGAATGTCAGTTAAGATTCAGACTGCCGATTCATACATCTATTTTTCTTGCTGAACTTTTTGCTATTAATAAAGCTTTGGATTTTGCCCTATCGACGACCCACGATAGGATAGTTATTTTTACTGATTCATTAAGTTCATTTCAAGCTATTAAATCCTTAAATACAACTAACAACGAAATACAGGGTAATATCATTAGTAAGCTGTTTTGTGCCAATAAATCAATCAAGCTAATATGGGTACCTTCACATTATGATATCTATGGCAATGAACAGGCTGATATACTAGCCGGGTCAACTGTTGATCTGGACCTTAGCATAGTCCGTACGGATCTCAGGTGTTTTGTTTCCCTCATTAAGTCTCGAATTCATCTCCTGTGGCAAAGGCAATGGACCAGATTAGACATCAGGAATAAAGTCAAAACAGTTATTGAACCCTGGGCTACGTCATCATGGCGTAGCTGCAGGGACGAAGTGGTGTTGGCTCGTCTTCGGGTCAATGCCACTTGGGTAACTCACCTAGAGGCCTACATAAACCGAGATTTTCCCCCTCAATGCACTTCATGTAATGCTACAATGTCCATAGCCCATCTGCTAATTTACTGTAATAAATACACAAATCAAAGATTCAAAATTAAACGATATTTCCAAATTAAAAAAATAGCTTTCACCATCAACAATTTACTAGCAGATGATAAGAATATTATATGGGTGTATTTTGCTTTGAACTCACAGTGGCAACACCTTCAGGTTGCCAGTTAGTTATTAAGTGTATCGGTATATAAGGTGTCTCTCGGCAACCATTCTTCTACATTCTGTATTTCCCCTGAAGATGTGAATACACGAAAGCGCTTGGGACTCCGTGTTTATTTTTCCTTCCTTGTGGATTTACGCATATTCCTGGATCACGTGCCACCAAGTGATTTATTTGCATATATATATATATATATATATATATATATATATATATATATATATATATATATATAAATATAAAGACGGTCTAGGGATGGGTTTGCCTCTAGCCCCCAACGTTTGCTAATATTTTTAGGGTCCACCATGAAACCTTCTGGCTACGATAGTGTCCCCCTGAATTTGCTCTAGTTTTTTTTTATAAAAGATACGTATATGATATTTTCCTTTTATTTCCTAAAAAAGAACATGCACCTACCTTCTTTGGTCTGGGCATTAGCTTTCATAGCCATTGTACATTTGTTTTTAAACTTAATTGTGTCAAGACTCTGGTAAATAGAACGTACAATATCTCTTCAAGTTTCCGTTCCTTTCACTCAGAAATGACCTTCCCAAAGAAATTCTTTTTTCATAAAGGTTTTCCGACCCACCTAGTCGACAAAGTTATTAATAAATTTCTGTATTCCAAGTATACACCTGCTTCACAGCCAGTTGACTCATTAGTCAATTCACTATACTTCAGCTTTCCTTAATTTGACCATCACTCGGAAAAGTTAAAAAAAGAATTGGTCACTCTCTTGAAGGGATATCTTAGCTCGACTCATTTTAACATTATTTTAGTCAATAAATTTAGTATTGGAATTTTTTTTTTCCAATACAAGGACAGGTTTCCTGACTGCATACGATCCTCACTTGTCTTTACATTGGCACTTGGCTCAACCATTCGTAACTTGTCAGTCAGAGTGTGTGAACATGCAGGCAGGAGCTGTCGTACTGGTCTCCCTTTGTCTACTCCTACGCGGTAGTGGGTATAAAATTCAGCGGCTTTACGACCAGAGTTAGTCCCTCTGACGTCACAACATGGCGCCCAAAATGTTTTGAACATTGCTGGCAGCAGCCATTGTGATGACTTAGTCCCCCTCTGGCGAGCTACGACCGGGACTAAAGTTTTGAACATCCCTACCCAGAGTAACATCAGGGACCACCCTTGTTTGGTAAATATTAACTTAGATCATTATTCCATTTTAGGCCATTGTAAAAACTAAATCAATCTTCGTGTTTTAGTGTAACTTTTTATTTTAAAACAAAAACCTGAACTCAACGATCGAAACAGTGCCTTTCCTCTAAATTTATGTTGATTACTATTTTTTTCCAGTCCCCTTCCTGTACACCTACACATAAATAATTAATCCCTTTGCTATGTCATGTAAAGTTTTCCTTATATTGTGTGTTCTTTCACAGCAGCTGATGATGGATTTAAATATCCGAAACATTCTGAATAAAGCAAGATGAAGTTCTTTTCTTTGGTCCTCTCCCTTCTCTTCATAATTAAGTTAGAAACAAGACTGTGTGACCAGATCTTTGCATACATTAACCAACGTTATGGCGAGGATACTAAGAAACTGTACCGGTGAAGACCAAGTCACCACAGGAGCAACTCAAGTGTGCTTCCTCATGGATGACATCGGAAGGACAGCCAGCTTCATGAGGGGATGTGCGCCTCTGCGGTAAACCAACACTGTAGGGACAATACACCTCACAAACACACACACGCTATGACTCCAGCGAGAAGGTATGTACAGTACCTGGCAGAGCTCTCTCTAGGGCCCCGGTTGGTAGTGACCGTCTTGGGAATTTTTATCAGTACCTGCGGCGCACAGCCGAGGGACAGACAAAGTACGTCGGTTCGACGTGTCACTGAAAAGGAGATCTCGGGCCGGATACTCAAAACAACTTAGGACATCCTATTTCGGCTAGGGAGCCCTAACATCCCCAGTGCGCTTATGACGGTATACTCAAAATACTTACGACAGCATACTCGAAACCTTTGGCAGCCATCTTGTCCTAAGTTAGGGCGCTTGGATTTAGTAAAACCCCCAGGCAGCCCTAAGTGGAGTTATGACACCGAACACCGTAGAAAACATGATAAATCAACTCGGCTGTACCAAAATGAATAAGAAGGACTCTATGCATTTTGGCTGTATTACCAAAGAGCACCACTTTGTTCTTGTTGGAGAGACTACTGAGAAACACTCCAATGTCAGTGATGATCACCAACGAAGATAGTATAGCTTTCCTCAGAATGAAATAATAAACTTTTCCGAGAAATAGGACCATGACATAATATATCGCTCGTCACACAATAAAATTTAGTGCCATTCTCACACATACTCGAGTAATATTGAGTATGTAGTGTAAGAACAGTTAATTAGGAGACTTATGTGTTGCATGAGAAATAGTCAGAACAGTTCAAGGATTTAGCATAATAAATTATATTCTCAGGCATTGGTTTAAGCAATTGCTCTTCAATTTGGACCCTGAAGGAGAAGTATTGTCTGCGGTGATATGGACAGTACTTAAGGGGTGCTGGCACCCCTTCAGACCTAACCAACGACCATTTAAGGTAGTCTGGCACCCCTTCCAATCTAACCCACTCCCTTTGAATTCTTTAACTGTCCCTCCTCTCCTTCTTGCTTCCTCTCAGTCTCCTTATTTGAAACTACAAGTTCTTTCTGGCCTAGCTCAGTCTTGATTTGTTATTTCTCCCCCCAAAAATAAAAATATTAATTTTACATCATATTTCTGGTTGTTCTATTAATTTCTTACATAATTATCATGAGGAAAGAACCCTGACCTAACCTAACCTAACTCCACTTGACAAACTTAATTAGAACTGGTGCAACATCTGAGAGTAAGTTGAAATTTTCTTCAGAAACACCCATAATTTTTTACATTATCTGTCATTTGGCCCAACTTTTGTGTTTGGTTTGATTCAGGAGATTCATTTTAACACTAGTTTATTGGTAAAATTGAGCTTGGTTATTTGTCTTGTAGTCACCATTGAGGAATAAGGTTAATGATAACATGTAGGAAATTGTTCATTTACTGATACCAACTAATATTTTTACAGTAAAGTTGTTGCTGTGTTGTATGTGTCAGTTATACATTTTACATTTTAATTTCGTTTTGCCAGATTGTCATTAGGGATACCATTACTCAAAAAGGTAAATGTTACTAAAAACACCAATGAGACTAAAAATATGCATATTTAAACAGACCTAACCTACCGTACACTATCTACCTACTATTGGTAATCTCCTATCTTACATTACTTAATCCTCAATAATTATTGTATTTAGCAGTGAATCATGTGATGTGACACAAGTAGACATGATAAAATAGTCATTTCTAACATTGCTAATGACTTTCAATAATGTCATACTGTTGTCTGTCATGATGGCGGTGGCACTTACTTCGCAGTAGATACTACGTCTTGCTCTCCACAGTTTCGACACACATTATGCCACTCATACGCATGACGTTGTGTTTTTTTTTTTTTCGTGTTTACTTTTGTTAGCTGATTGAGCTTGCTTTTGATTGGCTGGAGTCAGTCCGAGTCACTTGAAAGAAGCCACCCTCATTGGCTGAATGACATAGGGCACCCGGGAAGATTTAGGACTCCCCAACTACTTAAGAACAGGATAGGACGCCCTAAATTTTTTTTAGTATACCAACTTAGGGCATGAGATAGGATGTCCTAACCTGTTCCTATCTTAGGACTCCCTAAGTCAGATAGGGCGGCGTGGCTGCCCTAAGTTTGGACACGTTTGAGTATACGGAAACTGAGGCAAGTACCCGAGTTGTTGTGGGGACAAAGGGACCTGAGTCGCAGGGACTCATATGCCCTGTTTGGGCGTTTTCCCCTCACCCCTGATGACCAGTGCAGGATACGCCTCCGCCCATAAAACACCTACTCAAAACAAACAAAACGACAGACACCACAACCAATCAAGCACACTATACTAATCATCATCTTTCCTCCAGGGCTTTAACAACCTTCGGGAAACAGGGTTGAAACCCTTGTAACCCCCCACTTCCTTCGAATCCTCATCCCTCTTCTCTTGCACTTCATCAAACCCACTCTTCCACGATACCCTCAGCCTCACACACATTACTGGAATACTTCATCAAGGTGAATATTCAATAACTCTTCCTCCAACTACACTCCTTTCCAAATTTGACATAAAAGCTCAAAGTCTTTTCCTTAAACTTTACTACACACTCTCACCCAATCACTCATTATATCAAATTTATAGAAACTCTGCTTTTCAATCAGAGTTCAACCTCTCACCTCTTCAACTAGACTCCAATTCAGACCTTACTCCAACTTTACTAAACCACTCAGACTATCCACTACTCTCCAAGACTTTTTTGATATCCTGCATTTCCACCAGGATTCAACATCTTCACTACTGATATGGAGAGGGTAATGGCGGTGGAGCGATGGTTGAGATGTGCTCCCCCTTTACGGCGGTTCCTTCTAGACGTCTTGGGTGGCACGACTTTTACCAACCCCATGTGGTTTACCAAGCTGGCATCCACCCCTAAACGGGGTAGGGTGTTAGTGTGGAAACCAGATTGCTGGGGCTATACAAATGCATATTCTACCTACAACATGGCATATGGTGATACCCTTAGACTACTGACTATAGGAGGCAAATCCATCTTGAGAAAAAGAGAAGATGCAGACAAGAAGCTGTACAATAATAAAGATACTATAAATTTTAATAAAATATGTTTGAGAGAAAACCTCCTGCCTGTCTACACTAGAAATAGTATAATAGTGGATAAATTGTGTAACTGAATGATTTTGGTGAGTTACTGTCTATATGATTTTTGCATATATATTGTGTTTGGGTGTGTGTGTATGGCTGGGTAGGGGAGTTGTATGTAAGCATGAGCATTTTTACAGTCGGCAGCAGAAATTCGTTCCATTTAGCTCGAGTGAGAGTTGAAAAGTATGATTTAAATGGCTAATGATCTTCAGTATTATGCATTTAATCCATATTTGTCAACTTTCATAGTGTGTTAGCAGATTAGCAGGCTCCTCTCACTCGAGCTGAATGGGACGAATTTCTGCTGACGAATGTACATGTGTATGTGTTCTGTGCCAGCACTAGTGTTTGTGTTTGTGTATGTAACGGGTCTATATAATGGGAATATATGAAATCAGGATAACTTGATATATGTATCCATATGTATTGGTAGGTGTGTATATTTAGTTATGAGGCTGAGCTTTTTTTTATTGTTTTGTCCTAGGCACATTTTGTGTGTATCTTTTCGTTTGAGTGGTTGTGTGGATTTCTTTATATATGTTGTTATGGTGTGTGTGTGATTATGATATTGTTTGTCAACATATGGACGTATAGGCTACATATGTGTGTTTGTGTATGCTAATGGTGCCATCATGTGGGGTTACTGGTGTGGTTTGTAATTTTGTATTAAGAGGTTATGTATTGATCTATGTATATGCCATGTGTATGTCAGACATTGTGTTTTAAGTTATAGTTTGTCTTCTATGAATCTTCGCTCTGGGTTCAGTGTATTGTTTCGAAACGTAGGTCTCTCTCTCCTGTCTGATTCGGTTGGCTAAATCTCGTCCAAATATAAGAATTAGGCACATTATACAAAATATTGGTTCATAATCTCCATTTCAAAATCAGGTTCATTGACATATTATATTTTTCATTGGGGGTTAACGACCACTCGTTATAAACAACGATTCACACAGCATATCACACGAAATAGCAAGCATAATATCTATATATCTTCAATTATTTTTCATTGTTTGGGAGGCTTATATGTGTATGTATTTTGTAAATTATGTAAATGACCATACTTTGAATTCTTAATCGTTTAATATTATGTTGGGCAGTATATCACTCTGGCTGTTGCGCCAGATTAATCAATCAATCAATCAATCAATCTATCAATCAATCATTGTTTGGGAGTGTGAGATGAATACTTCTCCCACGTTGTGTTATGCGTAGTTCAGGATCAGACAGGACTCCAAGTTCTGTTCACTTTTTCTTGTAGATCCCATAGGTAATATATTTATCACTTAGACTGGTCGTTTCGCCTCCAAGTTTTCCAACTCCTTCTTCAGGCATGTTAGGTCAGCTTCCAGACTAAGGTACTCCTTCACTGTTAAGTCCTATGAATGAGAAGGAAATAAAATTAGTTAGAACAAACAAGATTAGGCATAGTCTATTTTAATAATTTTTCAGATATTTCTTATTAGTAATATCTGTTAACAATTTACTATAATTGGATATTTAATTTGTTAAATTTTCGTGTGATCATTATCTTCTTCAGAGCAGTATCACCGTTGTAATAAATATACCATGGCTAACTCTAACTTAATTAATTACCTAGTTACAGTAATTTAATTCAACCGAGCTGGGCCGCGTGGGTTATATATCTCGTACTTTGGCTGCAGCAGTGTAATAACATTCCTCGAACCCAAATGAATTCCAAATGAGACGAGGACGTTATTGTTACACTAACCCGATACCCATCCCCACCAACAAGTTTCGAACCCAAGAAATTACCCAAGAATTTTTTGTAGAGTTTGTCATAGCTGCTTACCTTTGTTTTACGTTATGAAGCTTAATTTATGTAGTGCAGTTTAAACTATGTCTAAGAGCCATTTTGACATTCGTAATGCAGTCGAGAGAAGTAGATATTCTCATGATGCTGTGAACGAAAGTATCACATTTTATGGTAACATATTGTGATGAAATCATAAGATTATTCATATAATGCTAAAACAAGAGTTTTTATCTTTGCATTAGCAATTTGAAAAAAGAAAAAACAAATTACTGAAGCTGAGACTCTAGTTTCTGTGTGTGTTGTTTTTTGTTCTCGTGGTTGATGGTGAGGATTATGGGCAAAGTTCCAATGATATCTAGAGATTCATCAGATTTTCCGATTTCATTAAGGGGGTGCGGGAGTAGGGGACAGGCTTTGGGGGGGTTAGGGGGTGCGGGAGTAGGGGAGAGGGTTACGGGGGTGCGGGAGTAGGGGACAGGCTTGGGGGGGTTTGGGGGGTGCGAGAATTGGGGGACAGGCCTTGGGTGGGTAGAAAGCCTGACCACTATTCCCGCACCCCCCTAACCCCCCAAGCCTGTCCCCCTATTCCCGCACCCCCTTAATGTGCCAAGGCACTGTGCTGCATGTAGTCGAGTGGTTATGTGCTGGAAATGTAACCTAAGAGTTGGTGATCGAAACCAATCAGGTGCAGGGTTGAGAATAATATTGTTCTTCCAATTCTAGTTCTAGCGCTAACTGTAAGAGCCTTGAACGTCATAAAACACCTTCGCTCATACAATTCCTTCAGTAGATATGAGATTTACCATCATACCCTTCTCTCTGTTGTTGGGTACAAGTGCGAAAGTCGTGTGTGTGTATGTGTTGGCCTGGGTCTTGGTAACGGCCTTACGAATCTTGTGTCCAGTGTAATGAAAACAAATCAGAGAAGCATGCACAGAGAAAAAATGTCCTCTGTAACAAGGTTACAAGATGGTTATGCATCTCTCCAGCAAGGAAAGAAAGCTGTTGAGAGAAGAGAGGGGTTGATGAAACGAAACACCTTAGATCCAACCCCGTCAAACAGTTCTGTATAGATTGAAATACACCATACATTTGAACCACGGTCAGCAGTCAGCATACTCAACGTCTCAGAATTGTTTGGCAAAATAAGTAATAGGATCTCTCTCAGAGAAATCGATGAGTTGAAAATACCATTAAAACGGGGAGATTTGATTTGAGAATGCAAGGCGACAGAATTCGGCCTTGACGACCCTGGGAGAAGATGATAGAGAGGTGAAACAGAAAGCAAGAAGGAAATAGAAGGAAACGAGAGGCGGTTAAAGAATTGAATGGGAGAATGCCAAGTGAAGAGGAATGGTTATGGTATTAGTCGCAGAAGGAGAGGGAGAGACATGAATCTTTGAGAACTTCAAGGCTAACTCTCCTACAGGGAGAGAAAATGATGCAGAGGTCAGACGTAAGGCGTGATACAGCATAGGTATAAAATGGGTTTGAAAAACATCTAAGATCACTCATGAATAGCAAAATACAAATAGGTTACAAGGCTGAACTATGATTCACTCGACATTTGACAGATTCATAAGAATAATAATCGCCTACATTAACAAGTACAAAACGACCAGGTAAAGAATAAAGCTATGTGCGAGAGATTTCTAGAAGTTTTTCATATAGATAGCAAAATAACAAAATGTCTCATCATATTGCAAATTATAAGATTACAATGCGCCTGAAAGGTGGTTAAAATGTCTGCCATACTAGCGATCAGATACAGTTTCGTAAAAAAATTATGTGTTATATTCAAATGAAATAAGAATCCAAAGCTTTCGACAGAGAAGTGATCAATGTCTATAGCTAGCGGGTTTCGAAATTCACTTCTTCAACATGAGACTTCCCTTACCATATTTAGTGTCACTGTAATATTTGAATTTTCCTGGAAACATTATTTAACTGCCATACCTAAAACTGCATCGATGAAGCTTAGTCTCCTCTTCAGATTCTTCAGGTTTTCACATCCTCTCAACTGCATGAAGTCCAGTAATCACATACCTACTTTCATACACAATTATACTTTCATACATGATTAATCTTTCACGCTTTTTTCCATGTCTCACACACAAGACTATCTGCATTAATTTCTCACATATAAATACACATATACTTGTATATCTATTTGCATATCAACATACATACCTTCTTACATATACTTGCATATCTACTCATATTTCTATTCGCATACTGATTTACTTATATACTTGCCGTACTGCACTGCACACATATATATACTTACCTACAAACGAACTTTTACTGGCATATTTACTTACATATCTACTCATAGTTATATATTTTATATATTAGCTTGCATACCTCCCTAAATACCTACGAACATAATTTCTTACAGTCAAGATCTGCAACAAACGTGACCTCGCTACTTATTTCCAGTCAGTGTAACACCACATCTCCTCTGCTAAACCTTACCTTCTTTTCCTCGCCTAAACACAAGTGTCAACAGCAGCTGATAAGATCCCTTTCTTTGTCTCCTCCTTCTTTCTGTACCTTCAATTTCGTGCCTAAGACGGATATTGTGTATAATATTAAGCACGCAATGACCTCGCTTGCTCTTGATTCTTCTAAATAATTTACCCTCTGACTTCAGCTTACCTGTCATTCTCAAACACATTCGTTACGTTTATCTCGCTCCTATCACAACCGACTATCTAAAAAGGGGAAAGGTAATTGACTGGTAATCAGAAGGCAATTTTATGGGAATGGTGTTTCTCAAGCTGCTTGAAAATACTGACTAGGAAACCTCCGTATGTAATTAGATATGTTAGAATCCTCTTACAAGTATATGAAACACTGGAGAGCTTATGTTCTGTTTATAAAGAAAAAGTTATCAACGTTAGAATCAGTCTGCTTTGTTTGGTAACAATTGGTCAAACATTTAACTAATCTCAAATGCAATGGCTGGAACTGCTTCTCCTATGTCATGAATGAGATGTTAGCTTGTACTGATGATGTTGCTATTCGCAACTGCTTTTCCAGGTTTGCACCGGTCAGGCTGGAGCGAACACCACTCTTTGCAATGGTGAAATAAAAAGCTGCTCGCAGCAGTAAATTGTTCAGAACACAGAAGAAAATTTCAATGCATGTCGCCTCAAATTAAGAAATTATATGAACACATATGTAACGATTATAGAACTCAAGTTATGGGAGATGGTTGTACCTAGCTTTCAGCTTATCATCGCTTTGTAGCTGAATGATTTTGTGTTTAGGTTATCAGGCACATCAGCTGTTTCATCTTTCACGGCATTGAATCTTTCACTATAAAAGCCTCAATTATTTTTGCCCATTCACCAGCATATTCAGGTGTAGAAGGCTTTTGTTCTTGCCGAGTTGGAAAGTGCACAGTGTTATGCCTTTCGGGATGCATCTTCCACAACTTTATTATAGCTTCAAATTATTTCACGTCTGAAAACAGAGAGCTTAGAAGCAGTATGGGGCCCTGCAGCTTGACGTTTAGGTCTGAGAGGTACTTTGCTAAGTCCACTATGAAGGCTAAATCACACAACCATTTGCTATTACTGAGTTCCCTTACAGGTGTTACATTCATCTCCATAAACTGCTTGACTTCGTCCCGCAGTTCGTAAAACATCATGAAAATGTTCCTGCTACTCTGCGACCGCACTTCACAATAATAAAGCAGATCACCATACTCAGAGTCAAAATAATTCAGTTACTCTTTAATTAAACTGGCGGTTGTTGAGCCCTCGGCTTTTGACAAAGTTTATTAATGAAACTACTGCTGACATTACATTGTTGAGCTGCACTGACTGTGCAAAAAATTATATTTTCTTTACGTATACGATGTAGTGGCATGTAATTAAATAATTTGGACCAAAACTGATCATTTTTAGCAAATTTAATAACCCTTTTTGTAAGCCTACCATGGTTGGACCTACTTCTGTTGTAAGGCCACTTAACTTTTGAAATGATAACTAATTTTTTCATTGATAGGACAAGTCTTCATCTCTTGTAGTATCATGCATGGTTTCCAGTGGCAGCAGTTCCTCTCGTGTGTCAAACTCGACACTCTTCAGTAATCCCACGAACGAACACGTCCAGTTGGGCAGTAATTGTTATATCCGTTGTCTCGTCACGAGCTAGAGAGAAACATTCAAAATATCGTGCAGAGTCTCAGTGTTCTTTATTTTTTTCAGTATCTTGTGCTATATCAGTAAACCGACCTGAGACAATTCTCCGAGACAAACTTACACATTGAAACAATACTACCTTAGGTGTGCTAACAACTCGGCAGCAGCCACCACGCACTATTTCACAAACTCTCCCACTAAATAAGGCCTCAGTTTCTTTGCAGTTACTTTGCTCACAACATAACTATGTCTGAATATTGGTGTCTCTGTCACAGCGAGGTCTGTGAAAGCTGTTTATTGTGACTATAGACTCACCGATGTTTCTAGATTCATTTGTCCTCCCAATCCATTGAATATAGCAAGTATTGAGCTGTATTGGCGCTCCAGATTGATTTTTTTTCATTTCTGCCACATGCTAGGCACAAAAATTGCCTTTCATTAAAAAAAATATATATAATAAAAATAAATAATATATGAATAAAAAACAAAAAATAGTTTTTCCATGTCTTTCGGAAAAGACGGCACTCTGCATCAACTTTTCTTTTCCTTACAGTGGCCCTTTGTCGGGTGTCAAACTACTTCAATTACTAAACACTTCTGCAACGTACACACTCGCTGAGAGTCTGCCAGGCACTGACTGTACTATGGATTAGTAGGGGTGCCAGGTTGTTCTGACTGCAAATTGCCAAAATAATGTACCTTAGAAAAAGGCCAAAATAAGCCAAGTTCATTTTCTCATCAATAGTTTATAACAAAGACATATATACGTGTAATATATAACTGATTGGTAGCCATGTTTTATACCTTTCGTTAAAATGGCACAGCTACGACCTTATCAAAGTCTTCAGTGATGTAATCCAGTGACATATGAGAACATGGTGCTCTGCTTGTGCCTGCAGATATAAATGCTGCTTCTGCTCCATACACTGAGTCATTAAATAAGCTCAGCATTGTCTAAATAACAGAATAAATCTCACAGTAGCTTGTCTTTATTCTAATGACGGCTGACAAAATTCCTGTTGATAGTTTATTCTGCAGTTTAGTTTTCACATTCATTATATTGTATGATATCCGTTCAATTGTTGCGTTACTTAAGAGGTAAGTAGTTTGCAGTCAAAGCACTAACTGGTAGCTCTTCAAAACATTTCACATTTTAAAGATTTCTTCTGGGTCGTGAGGAATAGATCCATCGGAGAATTCTTCTTTCTAGTTGACCATTATTAGTTTTCCAAGCTGGCTTATTATGTTTCAGTCAAATTTGTGAAAAGCCCCACCCAAAAAAAAGTCAAACAGGATGGCCTGTTCATCAAAAATTTATAGGTCAACCACATACTTAATCGGCCAATTTGGCCTATATAGGTCAAACCTGGCGACCCTGAAACTATCTCTGAGTCATTTTAGTGACTTAGCGTTGTGGTATAGCCTATACCTCACAGTGGCGGCCTAACAAGTAATGTATGTTTACAGGCTTTGGCTAGGCCAGGTCAAACTGCTTCCAGGGCCGTATAACGCCCAAAAGCCGGACGTTCCCCACCCCTGTTATAAATCTACCTGCTATCTTCTCCAGTAGTAGCCTTTTGCCCTGCGCCACTGATAATGCAATCTTCTCTCGATATGCTTAGCCGAACTTGTGTAAATAATAATAATAATAATAATAATAATAATAATAATAATAATAATAATAATAATTATTATTATTATTATTATTATATAACCTTTTGTGTAATGGAGAAAATTGACTTTTTGGGTATTGATGATGTTGATAGATGTGATTAATCATAATGATGATAAGAATAACACAATATGCGAACCTTCAAGGTCGTAAAAGAATGTAGGGCTGCCTTCTTGCGAATTATGGTGGTATTAGTTTGGTTAAGGCGTCCAGTCAACCTGGTGGAAGCGGAAGTGAGGCGTCTCATTTCTTCCTCTAGTCTAGCAGCCTCGCGTCTCAGGCCTTCCACACGGGCTTTAGTAGTGACGATGGCTTCCCTTAGACAATAGCTACGGCGACGCTCCCTGTCTATAATCAGGATAAATACAAACATAAATTCATACATTCACACCACACATGCACTGTCATACACAAATGTTTGTCACCTCTCACACTATCCAATTTTGCAGAGACCCTGAATATTAATCTCAAATTATTAAGGAATGTGTTTTTTTAGATTAAATAATTATGATATATCTTAGTCAGTTAGTTCGGTATCCAAAGGTTAGTGATAAAAACTCGTGCAGGCGAGGACGAGAGGACATTTACGCACAACAGTACCGTCAATATCTTACCCAAAGCACACGGCTCCAACAGACTATATGATTTGTTAACCAATATAAGATGCATCATGTACGTTATAAAGGAGTAATTTCAATGAACGTATATATGAATTTACCCAAATAGTGTTTTATACCACTTGAACGTCTTTTCGTCTCATCAACTCTCCTCCTCTTACGGATTCACTACAACCTCTCTCTTCGCCGCAATGTTGCATCACTCTCTCTCTTCTATCACTATTAAACTGGATATGATTGATATCGTTAAATGAAATAGAAAACTAATGAAAATAACAATTATATTTATTGATGATGGCATGTAATATGCGGGGATACTCTCGTTTCTTGTTATTTATAATAGGAATATATCGATATCTCGCATCCATTTGTTCATTAATAATGTGTAAAGAGTAAGAAAAATGTGGAAGGAATAAAAAAATAACGGTTACAGAGAAAAATTTGTGGTGCGCTACGTATATCCACCGTTATAAGGCCCTGAGTATATGGCATGGTAAGATGGCAGCGGTACCCAGCGCGCTGGCATCAGCACGCTAATGTAAATAAGATGGGGATGCGCGGTCTAGTGTATAGGTCTGTGGTATACCCTGGTGGATAAAGATTATACCAAATGGGTAAATTGCAACTGAAAATAGCGTACGATAGGTGACACCAAAGGGTGATACCGACATCCGAGGTCGGAATTAATATAACGCTGATAATCTAAGAGACTGACGTACCAGGAGAGTCAGAAACTCTACAGATGATTCACGACACTATACACGATTAGGTTTCTGGCAGAGGTGCAGAAAGGAATAACCCAGAGGATATAGCGGGTTATTGACCCGAGAAGCGGATCATGATCTGAAGTAAATAAACTATGCTTTATAATGAGCACCCGATGTGTCTCAACGTGTTTGGGTCATAGGCCAGGGTTGTACAGGTATGTATTCTGTCATGACAGATTCATGAGTTGTATATTAGTTGAGGTACCGGAGAGAATTCATCACAGGGAGGGAGTAAATTTCTTACGAAATTAACGCAATGAGTTCATTTAACGGTTTAACCAATTACACTGGACAGTGGGCCACTTTCTTTACCTTGTTGATATGAAAAACTATTCCTGGATAACAATTAAGAGCTGTCAGGTATCTTGATTCTAGAAATATCAGTGACTTACCCAGGCGACAGAGGCAGCTAGCAAGAGTAGATTTGTTGAGATGAACCCGTGATCTAACCTCAGCATGGTCCAACTGCTGCCGAAGGAAGTCAATCTGCCAGTAATTCGTTAATTAATTAATTCTATTGGCTGGTAGATTAACAAGTTGAATCGGAAAAAGAAGTTGGTTAATAGGTAAAACATTTCTTGTTAGCTATGTCATGGCTTTGATAATGTACTTACTGATAAATAGTAACCAAATAAAATATAAAACCATACTGAATCATGTTAAATAACATTTTATACTTAACTGTCTGAAGTATACGGTGATACCTTGATTATTGTAAACCAATATGTAGCCGTAATTTAAGGCTTCTGTACTTCTTTATAACCCTACAGGGTGTAGCCAGGAAGGAGTCACATACACAGTACATTGAACTGTACTCTTATAGTCCATTTACTTTATTCAGGCACCTGGGATGAGGCTGGGACGATTCCTCGCTGTTGTCATATCAACCCATTACTTTTTTTTTTTTCTCTCTCATATCACTCTGTCACCTCTCTCCTCATCTCTATATCTGTCTGTCTGTATCATTGCTTTTGAAGGAGCATAAGTCATAGTATGGTGGAAGATGGAGAAAGGTCCAGTGTTGACCGTCGTGTTTATGTAAAGTTTTAAAGTGAGATTCGTTTTTCCACTGTAGAGTAAATGTACTTTGTGAGATACTTAACCTCTTGGGCACATGGTTTAACACATGCTGACACCAGGGTCATGTGTAATAGAGGTTGAGTGCCTCATAAAATGCATTTACAGTGTAAAAACTTACCTTACTCGGTCTGTGTCAATCCACTTCGGCTAATAGATTTCGAGTTGAGAACTACTGCCTGGGGAGAAATATTCAAGGATTCTTTGCATCCCTCCGAACTACTTTGAAGCAGTTTTATCTAGTTCAAGTTCAAGTTCAAGTTTTAGGGTCCCGCAGAGGGCCGCTCATGGGCGGCATAATATGCGGGGGTTGTGCGGGGAATTTAGGGGTCCAGGGCAGGATTAGGCAGAGGGTTAGGATAAGGGTGGATTGGGTCAGGGACTGTGGGTTGAGGATTAGGATTGGGGAGGTAATGATTGGTGATCCTATTTCTAAATGTGTCAAGAGTGGGGCTATTAACTACGTGAGATGGGAGATGATTCCACTCTTGGATGCTGCGGGGAAAGAATGAGTGCCTAAATATATCAGTGCTTGTCTGGTATGTATGGTATTTTAAGTTGTGGCTGCCTCTAGTGGATCGTATACTTGTAGGGTGTAGATATGTGTCTTTGTCTATGTCAACTAACTTGTTTGTGATTTTGTATATCATTTGTTGTCTGTGTATCTGTCTTCGTGTTACTAATGGGTCTAGTTTTGTGTCTTGTTTAAGCAAAGTGACTGATGTAGTGTGTCTGTAATCACGTCTGGCCCATCTTGCAGTCTTGTTTTGTATGGACTCTAATTTATTGATATTATTGTAAGTGTGTGGGTCCCAGACGGTGTCACAATAATCTAAATGTGGCCGAACGAAAGTGTTATATGCAATAATTTTGGTGACTGTGTTACACCTGCTGAGGTTCCTGCGCAAGAACCCCAGGACCCTACTAGCTTTAGCCCTGATGCTACCTATGTGTGTGTTCCACCTCATGTCCGCTGAGATGTGGACGCCCAAGTATTTGTGGGAAGTGACTGTGTTGAGGTTGGTGTTGTGTAATTGGTATGTATATGGAATGACATTATGGGCACGGGTAAAACGGATGTGATGGCATTTGTCTGGTCTAAATATCATCTGCCACTTGACTTCCCAGTCTTCAAGTGCAGTTAGGTCGTCCTGTAGTCGAAGGCAGTCATTCCTATCTTTAATAGGTCTGTAAACTAAGCTATCGTCTGCAAAGAGTCTAGTGGTAGAGGAAAGTGAAAGTGGGAGGTCATTAATGTATGAAAGGAAGAGAAGGGGGCCCAGGACAGTGCCCTGGGGTACCCCAGAGGTCACAGGAACAGATGGAGACTGACTACCGTCAAGAACTACACGTTGCTTTCTGGTAGTCAAGAACGTTCTAATCCAGTGAAGAAGTTGTCCCTGTATGCCATAGAATTCTAATTTGTGTAGTAGTCTTTGGTGAGGGACTTTGTCGAAGGCTTTGGCAAAGTCTAATACTATGGCGTCAACCTGTCTGATTTTTGTGTCATTGAGGGACTGCAAGATGTCATGAGTAGTTACCAGTAGCTGCGTCTCACACGAGCGTTTAGGCCGAAAACCGTGTTGATTGTCAGTCAGTATGTTTTGCCTATCAAAGTGGTCCATTATGTGTCTATGAATAATGTGTTCTAAAATTTTGCAGGGGACTGAGGTAAGTGAAATAGGTCTATAATTAATGGGAAGGGTTCTGTCTCCGGATTTAAAGATTGGGGTCACATTTGCCAAAAGCCAGTCTTGAGGGAGTTCACCGGTCTGTAAAGTCTGTGAGAATATAACCTGCAGGACAGGGGCAAGAACGCTAGCGTTAGTCCTCAATATCCTGCAGGGTATATTGTCTGGTCCAGTCGCTTTGTGTATGTCTACCTCAGATAAGAGTTTCTCAATTCCTTGGGTGTTTATATGAATGGGAGGGATAGGTGGGTGTGATGGTGTTGGCATGTCTGGTAAGTGTTCATGTTCATGGGTAAAAACGGACTGGAATTGTGTGTTAAGGGCGTTGGCTTTGTCTAGTGGGTGTGTAACCAAGGAATTGTTGTGTAGTAATGTGGTAATACCGGTCGAGTCTTGTTTGCGTGCTTTAAAAAAGCTGAAGAATTTTTTGTGGTTTTGTGTGTTGTCTGCGAGGAAAGTGGATGTGTATTTAGTTTCTGCTTGTTTAGTTTCTTTCTGTAGTGTTTTCTGTATGTTTTTGTATTCTAACCAGTGTTCTGTATCGTTGTATCGTTTTGCTCTGTTGTATGCCTTTACCTTGTTTCTGTGTAGTCTCTTTAATTGTTTATTGTACCATGGTAATGACCGGTTATGTGTGATGGTTTTCGTGGGTATGTGCTTGTCCATTGTGTCACGTATAAAGTCACGAAGTCTGGTCCAGTTTGTTTCCACAGAGCTGGCCATTGGGTCTGAGTCAAGGAACGAGTCACAAAATTCAACTAAGTCTTGGGTAATGCCATCCATGTCAGCTCTGTTGTACATGTAAATTGTCCTGGGTAATTGTTTTTGTGTTGTTGGCTTGATGTTTGCGTCAATGAGTACCATCTCATGGTCACTAAGACCAGGTAGTACTCGTGTCCGTGTAATTAAGGAAATGTTGTTTGTGAGAAATAAGTCTAGTATGTTGGATGTGACCCCGTGTCTTATGTTAGGATTATGTCTTTCTACACTGACTTGTGTGCGTGTTGGTTCGAGTACTGTTTGGGTAAGTGAGTAGGTGTTAATGATGTCAATGAAATTTTCATGTAAGAGTTTCCTATCAGTCTGTAATAGTAAGTCGCCTTCATGGGTGGGATTGTCCAGTGTCGCCTGTGCTGTCCAGTTTATGTCTGGAAGGTTAAAGTCACCAGCCAACCATACATTTTTGGAGGGGTCAATTTTAGATAAACAATCGTCAAGGGTCTGCAGGTATTCTAAGTTTGAATTTGGGGGACGATAAAATGATCCTATAATGAGTGTCCTGCAGCCCTGTATCTGTATTTTAGTCCGTATAATTTCAGAGTCCGCGTTCAGTTCGGTGGCTGGGGTCGCAACTAGTCCTGGCTTTGTCGCAATTAGGACTCCACCATGTTTATCGTCTATTCTGTCCTTCCTGTGTAGGGTCATATTATAGGGACTGTCTGTCGGGAAGATTTCACTGTCCTGGATGTCAGGTGTGAGCCAGGTCTCTGTCCCTATAATAATGTCGGGGTCATAGGTCTGGAGGGTTTGGTGAAAGGCGGCTCTTTTGTTTATGATGTTGCGGAAGTTGATGACTAGGATACGGAGGGAAGACAGTTTTTTATGGGTGATGGAGTCGAGTGTGGTGTTGGTGGTAGAATGAGGTGTGAGGATGGATGATCTATTGGGGATGGTGATTGGTGTTATGGAGAGTGAACATGTACTATGGAGAGTCTGGTTGGGTGTAGAATGGTTTGGGAGTGGAGGAGTGGATGATGCGGAGTTAAGGGAAGTCATGTCTTGCTGTCGGTTTTGTGTAAAAGAGCTGATGAATTCATGAGATAATGATATCATGTTGTGATAGACAAAGTGATAGAGAGGTGGGACAGCAAGGACGAAGGAAATTGAATGAAAGGAGAGATATTAACGATTTTGAAGAAATAAAAGGGACAAGTTATGTAGGAGATTGGGGAAAAAAACATGTAAGGGACCAAAAAGGCATGATGCGTTGAGAAGAGAACCTAAGTAATTCACTATAGAAGTGAGCTAGAGAGGAAGTACGGCCAAAGGGCTCGTGCTTGGTGTCCTATTTCTTTATCATCTTCTCCCTTGTCATAGTGCTCGAACAGGGTCTTCCAGAACTATGGCAGCCTTATTTCATGCTCAATCAAATTCACAATGGCAGACGAAAAGTTTTATTCCAAAACGTTTCGACGAAGACAGTTGGGAATATACCTGTTTGTCAGCCATTGTGGGTTCTCTTCACCACGCCCATGTTCACGGCAATGTGAATTCTTCTCTTGATCGCTGGGGTAGGTTTAGAAGTTTAGAGGAATGGAAATTGTTTGGAAAACTCTTTTTGTTGCAGAGGATTAACACGGGATCATTTTGATGAAGATGTGCACGAAATCCGTGAAGACGAAACGTTCAAGATGAGCAGAATAGAAGCGTGTATTTGACCAGGTTTACCAGCAGTGGATTTATTAGAACAACACAATAGTAAATAATCTTTTTATTTAAATTAGTTACGTTAGTGTGTCTTCATTCTTCCAGTGCAAGCCAGGAAACAGGATTAGATTAACAAAAATTATGGTTACCTATTGCTTCGTATTGTTTGGAGGAATCAGTTGCTCCAGATTTATCAACAGTCTATTAAACCCTTAACACATACAGTACCATCCAAGATACAAAATCAAGTCACTCTGGGTTTTCATTGTTGTAATAAAAAATGAGATTTTTTTTTTTTTTTTTTTTTTAACGACGCAAATGTTGCCACACTTCTGCATTCCAATAATGCTGATATTTTAGATTTAGAACATACCCTACTATCTCAGAACACAGAAGTTAATAATGTATTTGACTAAAGTCGCTGAACTGACCTGTGATGGTGAGGTCTGTGATTGAAGTCCACCCTCTCCCTGCTTCTGCTTGCTCGACGACATCCTGGCTAATTCTGATCTCAGAGTCCATATCTGCACCCACACTGCCCACACCTGCTTCTGTCGTTCGCTCCACTGACGCTCCATAAAGCTGCATGTATCTTGTTTGATTAGCTTCTTAACGTAAATATATTGTATTTATATTTATGTCAGTATAGGACATCTTACATTCATATTTAGCTATTTAAAATTGTTTGTCGAATGTCCAAGAACTGCAAAATAAATCATACAATATCTCGTTGAATATCCCCTGTCTGTACTTGGGCTCACTCATTTAAAAGTAAAGATTAAGAAGAATAGTAACTTCAATGAAACTTGAAATTTTACCCAAAGAAATGCAATGCCAGCTAGCTGTTAACACTACTATAGAGGAGGAATTTTTTTTTTTTTTAAATAAGATAATGATACTGGTCAAGTTCGACACTCAAAGTCTTGCAGGAAAAACTGAGGGAATAAAAATAAGTAACTGATATAAAATGGATTCTATACACAAGCCACTCTATGAGAGGAAAGTTTTCAGAAGGAAACAAACCATTGAATGGAATGTCTTAATTTATAATAATAATTCTGATCACCTGTGGGAGGGTTTTCTTTCTGGGCCGGAACTTACTAATATCGCTATGAGGGTGACATAAATCGATCGTAACTTATGTGCATACTTAAATATCTCGTCCTAAATTTTAAGTTGCCGTCCTACATCGAGACTTAGCTCCCGGCCATCATAACCAGTGGGCCGCTATGTTTAGCAAACGTTTTGTTTTTTCGAACAAATTACCAAAGTAATTGCATATAAGTAACAAGAAAAATATATTTCTTAATTATTGATATATTATGATAAGCAGTTTGGCAAAAAAAAAAAAAAAAAAAAAAAAAAAATGCAGAAAATTTATTTATTTTCCATGAGCTTGGCTGGAAACCTAACGACAGCGACAACTTTGTAAACACTGCAGTCTACCAGTCTCCATGTATTAGTTTTTACTATCTACATTTCAATAATAGCTTCCCAATCTCCTCACTGTTCGACTCCAAAGAGAGAAGAAAAGAGGGCGAGGAAGGGGAATTGGGGCCATGAGGAGACAATATTCTTAATCGAATTGTACCGGGAGAATGCCACCGTCCTCAGGGATAGCTGGTCTTTGTTTTGTTGTTGAAAATGAGTAACATGTTGGGAGAATTCCTCTTCAAATTCCTCACTTTCCTGTACATGACTTTGATACATGTCCTTACCCATTAAAGAAACTAATTTGGTAGGCAGCTTGATATTAAAGCAAGAGCCATGGGTAAGAAATCTTTTAGTGTGGAGCATTCCAGTAATTGTAGAGGAAAATAACCGAGTCCTATACTTGGTTTTCATCCTGTTGACTGCAGAAAATATTCGTTCTACAGTTGCACTGGAATGTGGCAAGCATAATATATTCAGCATAAAATTTGATACATTAGGGAAGACAAGCGCATTGTCTACTGATTTTACATCCCGCACAGCAACCCCTGGTTACAAATATATGATGTGTTAAAATGACATCACTTTCCTACCCGCCCAGCTGACAGTGGTGCCTTGGGAGAAGATTCCGATATACGCATAGCCATTTATGGTCGATATCTGTGTCGCCGCCACTACAAGCCTTGAATTTGTGGTATTATGCCCTGCAATGAAGTGTGGGAGTCATAGCGAGGCAATAACTGTATTCATAATGCAGCTCTGGCAATTAGGTACTATCGTGGACATAATTCTTGAACCTAAAACCATATATAGACTCATGAATTGTGTTGGTAACATTGTTTCCCTCTCCCTCCCCCACCCCCTTCCCTCAAGTTCCGCCCTCTTGCTCTCTCCACAATTATGAGGCCATAAGTCACATCCTACTTTCAATGTATTTTTATCAAATAACCTTCTTGAAATGAAGTGTCAGATAATTAAGTTAGCCTTGTAATACGTATTTTGCTTTCACGTTTGGCATTATATATTTAATACATGAGATTATGAAGGTTCATGAACAGTTCGTGAATGTATGTTTATTTTTATTTTTATAATCTTAAGGAGTCAGATAGAATTAGCGTTTTGTATTCGCATCCTTAATTAAATGCAGGAAGATCACTGAAACAAACTCAGCTTCTATGAAATATATAGTTCCGTGACCAGTAGATATTATAATAACGCATAATTTTTGTATTATCTATATTTACCTGCCTGTTATTCAACCAATCTCCCCCCCCCCACCAGTGGGAACCGCCATGTCATGGTGGAGGGGCTTACGTGTCCCTGAGACCTGGCGAGCTAGACTAGAGTGGCTTCGGCCCCTGCTCTGCCCTGGTTTCGGGGAGAGAGGGCTTCCCATGCTAGTAAGGTCGCCAGTGAGAGACCAGACTAAATGGTTCCCATGTAATAGGCTGCCAGTATGAGCCAACAGTGCTGCCCTCCAGAGGGACCTCTCTCTAGGGGCCGTCCTGTGTTGGATGGTTGGGTGTCTAGGCCGGGAGATGTTGGGGAAGGAGGTCTAAGCACCGTCGTGAGCAAACTTTCGAGCCATTGGGGCTGCCTTTTTAAACGAGTGGCCCCGTGGGGAACGAGGTACCTCGCCCACGGCGACCAGCGCTTTGTCCCCTCATCTGACCGGTAGGTAGTAGCTCTTGGCTCCTGGGGCCATTCCACCAGAGTAGATGTCATATGAATAACGATAAACCTCTTTCTCTTCTTCGAGTGGTAATCGACCAGGCCCTCGAGACGTTACTCTCTGGTCGTGTTGGTATGCAGAAGGCTGGGGCTCGTTTTCTCTCATGTACTTTCTGGAAACAAGAGAAGACCCAGCAGGTCGGTTGTTTTGTCGACGATCCCTGCTAGCGGTTTGGATACTTTAATGTTGACTATTTTATTTGCATCTCTTTCTTATGGCGCTATCCACTCCATTTGTATCCGCATCACCTATGGCAGTGAATGCAGATTTAATCGGTGCTATATTACTTTTAATACAAATGCTGCTGCCAAAGCAGCTTTTGAGGAAACAGATTATCTGTCTGTTGGGTATTCTCATTGTTACTAAGGTCCAGATGATGCGGTCCATAAATGTATAGTTTACAGTGATAATGATTACTGGCCAAACATCTTTGATGACTCCATAGAGCATGTCCCTAAAGAGCTCCGCGTTTGTGGCTTACTACAGAGAGGATCGTGGTAACCTCATCCACGCTTCTAGATATCTGAAAAAAAAAAAAAAATGGATTATTACCTATAGGCCACTTTAAAATAATATTGTAAGGGTGTTTTAATCAGATCCAAAGATATTACACAGACCATGATGCTCCTCAATCTCTCCCGCTCTTCTGAGACCTGAATCCATCAAACCTCATCTAACATTTAATTATAGCAAAAGGCGTGTCTACAATGAGGACCTTTATGAATTCTCAGAAGAGTGCATTCTTGCTATGTGCCATGATAATGTCCAATAGGAAACAAAGATGAAAGGCAGTAAGAACATGATCATCCTCACTTGCTTTGGTTCGCATATCCCAGATCGCATTAATATCAACCGTACCTCTTCAGAAGTGAAGCCTTTTGTTGAACGCCCTTTACAGTGTTTTTGCTGTTATGAGTTTGGTCATGGGAGGAGGAACTGTACAAACCGTTCCCTATGTAGTAATGGTTTTGCTCTTAACTTACATCCTACTTCTGGATGTCAGTTAGAGAGTTCCTACTTTTACTGCAGGGATGCTCACACCCTACGTTCTGGCCAAGGTCAGATGTACCTCCTCGAAGATTATATCCTCCACTTGGCTAACTCCGAATTCATCAAACGCCAACCCAACTTCAAGCAACAGAAGGATGGTGTTGTGAGGACATACGCCACCTCCCTTCGCCCTCATTATTCCAAGTCGACAACATCTAATGCGGTTGCAGCACCCTCTCACCTCTCCCAAGAAACAGCTGCTTCTTACTCTGGTGAAAAGGTTTCTCTGGTTTCACTACATAGTAGCTTCTCTATCTTGGAAACTGTATTAGATAGTCAGTCTGGTGACCCTTCCCCTGATGTCAATTCTCAGGCTTTGTCTAAAGGTGTTTATGTGGTAGAGGTTCATGCTGCCACACTCTTCAGAAAGGAAATCAAAGTCATATAAATTACATACCATAAATCCATGTATTTCTCTCAGTCGGTGAGCCTCTTAATATAACAGATGTTCCCCCTCGCGAGCTTTCTTTATGAACATCAGAAGGACGCAAAGTAAATGTGGATACCTCGGTTGTTGAGACTTAAAAAAACATTCTGTATGCCATGTTGAGACACATGGGTGAGGTGGTGATCTCACTTCTTCTTGCATTATATAACGGAATCTGGCTGGAGGGTGCCTTCCCTTCTGGGTGGAGGGTTGCTACCATCCTTCCTTTCCCCAAGCCAGGCTAGGACTCAATTGTCGTCCTCAATTACTGACCTATTGCCTTGACCTCCTGTCTCTGCAAACTATTTGAGAAGATGGTGAATGTCAGACTGGTTAACTTTCTGGAAAGGGGTGGTCTCCATCTCACTCTGGCTTTCACAAACACAGTTCTACTACAGACGCTCTGGTCAGGTCAGAAGCTGCTGCATGTGAGGCTTTTGCACGACATTAATACCTGATCAGTGTAATCTTCGATTAAGAGAAAGCCTATGACACTACACTGCAACATGGCATCCTGCAGAAACTGGGTAGTCGCCTACCACTCTTTCTAAAAGAGTTTCTAATTAGTCGCAGTTTTTGTGAGAGGATTGATACAGCCCTCTCTGTACCTGTAGCACAAGATGAGGGGTCCTGACCCTTTCGTCCTGGGGAGCTGTTCGGGCCACCCTCCTTCACCTATATCGTGGGTGTGAGATGTATTCCATTTCCACGGCTGTCTTTCTCAGAGTCTTAGATCCTGTTCATAACACTGGGGTACATCTGGCGACCTGAGCCTTCAGGTCGTCCCCTATCCCCAGTCTCCTGGTGGATGCTAAAGAGCCACCTCTTATTCTCCGTTGCCAGTCGTTGATGGTTCACTTTCATTGACTTCCTGACTCCCTTCCCTGCTTGGCGGTGTCATCCGACATTTTATCTCAGTAATACCTCTCACATCCTCGCATGCAATAGCCCTTTGACTTCCTAGTCAAAAGGGCTATGGAAAGTTAGAAATTGCTGACTTTCAGATTTGTCCTGTGCGAGTCCCCATGCAGGGTGGCTCCATGGCTTCTCCCAGAAGTTTACACCTGCACTTGCTTTCCAGACAAAAAGAAATATATTCCTCCTCTAGTGGCTCGCTCCCTCATCTTAGAACATGCCTGCTCTCACAGGGGGTCATCAGCGTCCACGAGGAGACTGGGGATTGGGGACGACCTCAAGGCTCCAGTCTCCAGATGTACCCCAGCATGATGAACAGGGTCTAAGACTCTAAAACGGGTATCTATGACAGAGGAGTACACCTTACACCAATAGTCGAGTTTGGACCTAACAAGAACCCGATACAGACAGGGGGGGGGGTGCCCCGATCAGCCCCCCAGGAAGTATGGACCAGGACATCTCAACAGGTTGAGAGCCTGGTGGCAAGAGACCTTAAGTGGACATAAATAGGGATCCTAAGTCAAACGTCTGTCATAAAGAAGACCCATAAAGTGAGTCTCCTCATCCCAACGTATCCGATGACCATATATGAATAAGTCCGTATCGGGGTGGACGCCTCGGATGCTGCAGAAGTGCATAGCAACCGTCTTGGCAGGAGAGAACTGAAATCCATGAGAACCAGCCCTATATGGGAAGCAGCAAACCAGACCGCCAGGTCGTCAATGTACATCGAGCTAGTGATACCATCTGGAGGGGTTGATGCAATGGTGTTAATTGCGACTGCAAACAACGTGACACTGAGGACGCTTCGATGGGGGACGCCCTCCTCCTGTGCCACGGGTGCAGAGAGCTGCACCAACTCTCAAATAAAAACTGAGACCACTGAGAAACTCCTTAAGAAAGAGCGGAGGCGACCTCGCAGGCCATAGGCATGGAGTGTCTGCAGGATGCCATATTGCCATGTAGTGTCATAGGACTTCTCTAAATAGAAGAATAAACAGACCAAGGGTTGATGTCGTGCAAAAACTTCACATGCAGCAGCTTTCGACCTGTTCTGATCGTCTGTAGGTAGTGGAACGGTGTGTACAAAATCCAAACTAAGGAAACAGAAAACTACCTTGTTCCAGAAAGTTAACCAGTCTGACATTCACCATCTTCTCAAATAGTTTGCAGAGACAAGAGGTCAAGGCAATAGGTCGGTAATTGATGACAACACTAGAGTCCTTGCCTGGTTTGGCTGTACCAGTCCTCTAAGGCTTTAACTCGTTCAGGATCTGATACAGTACCTTAGTCTGGAGTTGTAGTCGTAGTAGTTGTTGTTGTTGTTGTTGTGGTTGTTGTGGTATTAGGTAGCGAGCTCGGCGTCGTGGTGTTCTTAGGTAATTGACTTCACAAGTTTCTTTAGGCTTAATTTATTTATACATACTTATCTCTATACAGGGAATTATATTAGATGTCTTATATGACTGTATTTCTCTCTTATGGAGACAGTTATAGCCCTGGGAGTCAGTTTAGGAAATCCTACATATTAGTTAAACTACACTGCTTATATACATTCTCGATTGGGAGATGCTAAAGGGGGTGGAGTTATTTAAGCTTCACCCAATTCTCCTCTCTCTCTCTCTCTCTCTTGCTTTCTCTCCCTCTCTCTCTCTCTCTCACTTTCTCTCCCTCTCTCTCTTGAGTTTAGAGATGACAGTGAGAAATTGGAGGTAAGATGGGTAAGGAGGTTGGACCCTCTTGTGTTTGTTATTGTCAGAAGGTCTTCTGGTTTATGTTGCTTCAAGTGGGGAAGCTGTGTGAGACCCTCCTATACAGTACTGTACATGGGGAAAGGAAGGATTGTAGCAACCCTCCACCCAGAAGGGAAGACAACCTCCAACCAGTATTTGTTATATAAAGTTAGAAGAAATGAGATCGCCTCCTCACACAAATGTCGGAACATGGCATACGGGATGTTGTCTGGCACTGGAGAATTGTCTTCACAGAGAGAGAGAGAGCAGATTGCAGGTCTGCAATCCAGGACACAGCACTCCTAGGCTCCTAACTCATGACTGATAGCCAGAGGTCGAGAGTAATGGCTGGAGACTCTTGCAAGAGCCTTTGCCATGGTGTAGGCCACTGCTAAACCACCCATGATCGTAACTCCATTGACCTAAACCACTTAGCCGCGGGTATTATCTATCACGACAGCTCCCTTTCCTGGGCTTCTCTCCCGCACTTGCGGTCACTATGTAATCAACACATTTAACGGCTAATAGTTTGTAAACTACTCCCACTACATAAATAAATGATACAGGATATTAAAGTGCAAACTCTTAGCTGTCTCCTTATATCCTTGTGAAGACTAAAATGAGATCTGTAGGATGGGTTGTCACCCCACAATAACAACTCAAAATTCACTTTTACGCTCTATTTACACTATATTTATATATCTTAGTAAATTTTCACACTCTAATTTCGTTACAAAACATGTCATAATCACATTCTTCAACACCACAACAATATGAAATGTAATGTCACTGTCATTTTACATACATATGTGATAATTACGGGAAAAGAGGAGTGATGAAAATATGTCCTTCTACCCTCACAGTTTAAATAAGAATTACTGGTGGTGCTTGAGATGTCTGTAGCCAAGTCTCTGGTAGTCAGCCACAGTGTTAACACCTCGAAACTAGCTTGCTAAGGACCGCACAAATTTAAAAACTCTGCTGTCGAATGAACGCTACACCCGTAGTGTTCCAGTCTTGTTGCTGGTTTCGAAATTTTACTACACCCGTGACTTATGGGTTAAGGACAGGTGTAGTACTAGGAGAAAACTTTCCCGCAATCTTACAGCCTCTCTTGAACACTTGGGTGAGCGGGGTTTTAGTATTAATAGAAGACACATAGGCCTTCAAAAATGCACGTCGTGACTCTTTTAAAACTCGTCTAGCCCGAGCACTTGCCCGTCGGAAATCCACTAAAAAAATAGAGTCCCTACGATTGCGACGAAGGCGAGAAAAAGCAGCGCATTTCTCCCACACAGCAGTGGTGCAGACTGGTGACCACCAAGGGACAGGACGTTTGGGAAAATGGCGAGAAGTTTTAGGGACAGAGTTGAAAGCGGCAGAGTAGAGTATATCAGTGAAATAAAAAAAAAACTGCCAGTCAGCCTTCTCTAATATCCACCTAGGAAGACGAGACTGCGGTTAGTACCTGTTACTTTCCAAGAGTATAGGTAAGTGGTCACTACCATATAAAGTGGGCAACACACTCCAAGTAAAATCCAACAGAGCACTCCTCCTCCAACAGAGGTGAGCAATGGGAAATGTTAATGGCGGTAAAAGTCCCAATAGGACTATTGAAATGTGTCACATCTCCCGTATATAAAACCTCTAATCCCTCATTCTTAATAAAAGAAGCCAATAAAACACCCCTGGGATTGACTGTACTGTCACCTCACAGATGATGACGATTATTAAAATCACCCAAAAAATAGATAAATAAATAAAGAGAGATCGAAGGTCTCGTACAAGATATATGAGATCATCCTTCTCAACTGTAACACTGGGATGAAGATATAGACTGCACACAGTGTAGGGGCGGTCTATAAAAACCTTAACTGCAACAGCCTGGAGCGGAGTGTTAAGTTCCAGTCTCGAGCATCGAGCATTGCGTCGAACTAGGATGGCAGAACCACCATGGTGACCCTGCCCTTCAAAGGAATTTGAATAAAATGCAGAGTATACAGGAGGACTGACAGGATTGGATTCCCCTGGCATTATCTCTTGGAGACAAACACACGCAGAGGAGAAGCGAGAGAGAAGATCCCGTAGTTCCTCCCAACAGGCACAAAAACCACGGGTATTCCACTGAAAGACCTTGAACAGTGTCTTACTCAAACGACAAGTTTTCTCTAATGCTGGGCCACTAGAGGAAAAGCGAACCCGAGGAGTAGTACTCGGGGCAGAAATTGGGACCAGTACACAAGTCCCAGAAGCACCTGATATGTTAGAAGAAGGTGAAGGGAGATGAGCAGGGATATTCCTTGAAACAACCACATTGGTATTGTGCTGTACATCAACATCCATAATGCAGGTGGAAGAATCACTCTGCTGCTCGAGCGGAAGTGAAACCGTAGCTTTTGAGGTCACAACAACCGAGATATCTACATACGTTTCACGCCCTTCTGATGTTTCTAAAGGAAGCATGCGAGAGGGAACATCTGTTGAATTAAGAGACTCATCTGAGCCACGAGAACGCTTCTGGTTGAATTGAGTGGAAAATATGGATGAGTCTATAGAGACGATTGTATTGCAAGGAAGAACGTCCATGGAGTCAAGTCTCTCAGAGGAACCACAAAGACGCCTCTGTTGCAATTCAGTTGACTTAGGTTTACGTTTTAGAGAGTGTGTGGTAATGTGAACTTCTACAATATGGACACCGTTAGTTAAAGCCTGAGAATTATCATCAGGGGAAGGGTCACAAGACAGTGCATCTAATACAGTTTCCAAGACAGAGAAACTCTAATGTAGTGAAACCGGAGAAACATTCTCACTAGAGTAAGAAGCAGCTGTTTCTTGGGAGAAATGAGAGGGTGCTGCAACCGAATTAGATGTTGTCGACTTGGAACGATAAGGTAGAAAGGAGGCGTATGTCATCAGACCACCATCCCTCTGTCGCCTGAAGTTGAGTTGCCATCTGGCAATACCAATGATGATGAATTGGGAGTTGGCCAAGTGGAGGATAAACTGTTCGAGGAGGTAAGCCTTATATTGGCAAAAACGTAGGGGTGAGCATCTCTGCGGTAAAAACAGTAACTTTCTGACTGACATTCATGATGAATTGGGAGTTGGCCAAGTGGAGGATAAACTGTTCGAGGAGGTAAGCCTTATATTGGCGAAAACGTAGGGGTGAGCATCTCTGCGGTAGAAGAAGTAACTTTCTGACTGACATTCAAAAGTAGGATGTGAGTCAAGAACAGAACAATTGCCACACCGGGAACGGTTTGCACAGTTCCTCCTCCTATGACCAAACTCATAACAGCAAAAACACTGTAAAGGACGCTAAACAAAATGGTTCACCTTTAAAGAGGTAGGGTTGATATAATGCGATCTGGGATACGCAAACGGATGATCATATTCTTACTGCCTTTCATCTTTTTTTACTAGTTGGACACTATCAGGGCACATAGTTAAAATGTCCTCTTCCGAGAATTCATACAGGTCCTCATCTATACTATAAATGGCAAACCGTCTCTGTTTGTCCGCTTATAACTCGAAAACGGTTACACCTACATCCAAAACCCATATATATTCTGAATCACCATCACCAGGCGCAGGTTTTGGTGTGATGTAACATGACGTAATTCGACGTAAAAATTACGTTATCTACTATAAATCCGCTAAAAAAAACCGGTTCCACTCCCAAAATTCCCAGCAAAGGTTTTTACGACGTAACTTGACGTAACGTGACGTAAAAATTATGGTAAAATGTCAAATATTCTATTTATCGGTTAAAATCATAAAGAAGAGCTCGGACGGAAATTTTCCGTCTGCTATAATCGCGCGCCAGATGTACTGCTCGAACAGAAGCTCGAACGGATTATTTTCGTTCGAGCCGCTAAAAACGAGCGCCAAATGTACAGCTCGAACGGAAATTTTCCGTTCGAGCTGAAGAAGGCAAAAAGGCTATTTGAAAATTCAGTCAGTTTTGGGCCTTCAAGCTGAAAAGTCATATATAAAGTAGAGTTTTGTTTGTGTGTGTGTGTGTGTGTGTTTCCGGCTATGGCCGCGATTACTAATGGATGGAATGGCCTAAAAATGGGCACAAAGGGGTATTGTTACCCGAGGAAGAACATGGGCTAGGTGTCGTTGTAATCAAACATAATCTTCAATGAGCATAATGAGCTCAATATTGCCAAAAATTTGCTAAAAAAGTCCACAAACCGTGCAAGAGGTATTGTTACCCGAAGAAGAACATGGACTTGGTATTGTGCTCAATCGTCATATTCAATGAGCAAATGAGCATAATGAGCAAAATGCTCTTAAACCTGCCAAAATGAGCCCAACTATTCCATTAGACACCCCATGTCAGTTTAAGCGGCTGCAGTTTCCTGTTCCAGTCAGCTTTGCAATGACGATCAACAAAGCACAAAGTCAGTCGCTTAAAACTGCAGGTCTGAGTTTGGAATCGGCATGCTTATCCCACGGCCACATCTATGTCGGCTGCTCAAGAGTCGGATCGCCACAACACATTTACTTCCATGCGCCAGAGGGTAAAACAACGAACATCGTCTACCCGGAAATATTGACACCGTAATCAGAGGTAAGTACAAGTCAGCGGACGTGAATTTTATTTGTATAAATAGTGTAATCTTTATTATTTCATTTTTCTAATTGCAATGTCAACTGAATGTTATTGAGACTTTTTAAAAAAAGAGAGTATATTATTATTGATAATTATTTCATGTATTAATACTTGCCATCAGCTTTATATAAACCCGAGCGAAGCCGGGTACTCCAGCTATACTCCTTTTACGCTAACTTGGCCTAGTAGCCACGCCCCCATGATAGGCCTTGATAGCTGATTGGTTGATTTATAACTGTTCGTGTCGCTTTCCTTACATTGACATTGAATATGTTTACATCCTTTTCCTTTCTCTAATATTGATGGAATTTAGGAACATTAAAATATAAACGATTTTTAAGCATCAGTTGCTATGCAGTTCTACAGAAAGGATGGTAAGCTGGTAAAATTCCTAAATATATATCTTCGGAAGTCGTAGCTAACATCATCACATACACGTTCGGACATAGCCTACTCAATATATCTTTGTTTTGTAGTCAATATAAACTATTGAGAAGCTGATGGAACAACAAATAGCAAACAATATCTAGTAAACTACACCATACACACTCTACTTATAGTCCAAGTCCTTATATAACTGAAAAAACTCGAAAAATAGATAGGGTATAGTGGGGAGGTTGTAATGCCAGCATTTGTACCAGCTTACCATCCTTTCTGTAGAACTGCATAGCAACTGATGCTTAAATTCCATCAATATTAGAGAAAGGAAAAGGATGTAAACATATTCAATGTCAATGTAAGGGAAGCGACACGAACAGTTATAAATCAACCAATCAGCTATCAAGGCCTATCAAGGGGGCGTGGCTACTAGGCCAAGTTAGCGTAAAAGGAGTATAGTTGTACAGTCGCGGTCAAATATAATCATCCATATAGGGGTAACTGACGTAAGAGTTTGACAGCTTCCCTCTGTTCCTTAGATGATAAACTTTCCAATAAATAAGTTAACTACCATCTTTTAATTTAATACAAGCAGCTACACACTACTTAAAACAATAACATCATATGTGAACGTGAAAACATTAGACAGTAAATTGTTTGAGATACCCATATGTGGATAATTATTATTGACCACGACTGAATATACGCCCCTTGTTATAATTAAAGGTTCGATGAGGTTTGATGGATTCAAATATGCCATCGGAAGGGCAGGGGAGATTGAGGAGCATCATGGCCTATCGGTAGTATTACAATTTCTCATTCTAGACACCTAGAAGCATGGATGAAGTTACCACACCCCTACCTGCAGTGGGCCACAACGCGGCGCTCCTTAGGGACATGCTCTAAACTTCTAAAGAGTCATCAAAGATGTTAGAGCAGTAGTCATTGTCACTGTCAATTACAATCGTTGATCGCATCATCTGATGAGTACAGTGTGTATCACCTATATACAGAGAATATTTGCCTCAAATGCTGCTTTGGCAGCAGCATTTGTATTAAAAGTAATGTAGCACCGATTAGATCGGCAGTCACTGTCGGACAAGGGGAACCACTCCAAAACGCTTAAAAATGGAGTGGATAGCGCTAGAGGAAAGATGTGCAAATATATTGGTGAACATTAATGTGTTCAAATCGCTAACAGTCTTTGTCGATACAACCCCTGACCTGCTGGGTCTTCTTCTGTTAGCAAAAATCACATGGGGAGAACGAGCTCCAGCCTTCTGCATACCAACACGACGAGAGAGTGACTTTCGAGGACCTGGTCGACCACCACTCGAGGAAGAAAAAGAAGGTTATTGGTATCCACATAACATTGCTATTAATAAACTGGCCCCAGGAGCCAAAAGCTACTACCTACCGGGCAGATGAGGGGACCAAGCGCTGGTTGCCGTGGGCGGGGTACATCGTCCACCACGGGGCCACTCGTCTTATAAAGCAGCCCCAATGGCTCGAAAGTTTGCCCACGACGGTGCTGAGACCCCCTTCCCCAACATCTCCCGGCCTAGACACCCTACCATCCAACACAGGACAGCACCTAGAGGGCGGTCCCTCTAGCAGGCAGCACTGTTGGCTCGTACTGACAGCCTATTACATGGGAACCATTTAGTCTGGTCTCACTGGCGACCTTTCTAGTATGAGAAGCCCTCTCTCACTGAAATGGGACCAGAGCAGGGGCCGGAGCCCCCTCTAGTCTAGCTCGCCAGGTCTCAGAGACAAGCAAGCACCCCCACCACGACAAGGCGGCTCCCTTTGGAGGAGGATTGTCTGAAAAAATCTGCAAGTGGTACAAGAAGGGTTTCTTTTATCTTCTTGACATCACAGTGCTCAACTATTACATGGTACGTAGAAATGTACAAGACAAATTGTGTGATAGTAACACCTATGTTAGGTAGAGAATAAGGACAGTGATAGTGACACTCGTAGAACTTAAGTGCAGTGATAGTGACACCATTAGAAAAAAAATTGTATTAGGTTTGGGATTCATTTACCATCTCGTGACCTCTACACTTCACTGCAGTGCAAAATCCACCTTGGAATAGTCCGCTAACCATTAACAGAAGCTGCAGGGGAAGTGCTCACTGATAAGGACGAAATAATAGGTGAAGGGCCAGTCACTCTCCTCATTGCCGTAGTCAACGCCAGCCAGCGAGAGCGAACACCTCTCCATTAGTTGAAAGTGATCCATTCAACTTGGCACTGAGGGCATGCACGCGCTCGGTAGGTTAGGTTAGATTACGTTAGGATTTTATCTTGAGAAGCAAAATGAGCTGGGAAAGAGAATGTGACTATTGTCAAGATTATCCCATGGTTGAATTTATCGCTATAACTCAAGCGTATTCTCCTTCAGACCGATTTAATTTCGCCCAGCAGTAAGTGGAGTGTGTACCTATCAGTTAGAGAGTGTTTTTATATCTCCGGGGCTTGTTTCATTTGAAAGAGGAAGTAATTAATTTCCAAGGCATGAGAATCAATGAGTCAAGGTAGTGAGAAAATGGGCGATTATTAGAAAACCAAAATCCCCTGGACATTGCCCTTGTATTTCTAAGGTCCCATGGACTCCAGGGGTTAAAAAAGACACACATAAACATTAGTTTTAGTAGTCTCCCTTCATTTCAAGTAAGTAAGATGTATTTATGATCCAATATGGATCATCCGAACACCCTCTCCTATGATTGATTGATTGATTTATTGATGCCATTAGGCATCTGGCGGCGCAACAACAATGGTCATATACCGCCAAACATACCCTCTCCTATGTGGAGGAGGCTGGCCTTCTCCACAAAATATGATTTTATGATATTTATGGTTTTTAGAGGGTTTGATTTTTTTTCTTTTTTTATCGACGGGTTCTTTTATTAATAATGTGCTTTTCAGTTTGTGTGTCTTTTAATGATGGTGCCTATCCCTTTCGGGTATTCATGTTTTATTAATTATGTAGATGACAATTTTATGTTGGGCGGAATATGACCTTAGCTGTTGCATCGCCAGATGCTTAGTTGCATCAAAATCAATCAATCAATCAATCAGAGTCATCCGTTTGTCAAAGTACTCGTATATATGACCGCATATGGTATTTTATAAGGAGATAGGAATATTTGTTAGTGACGTCAGTATTCTACCAACCATTTAAGTCGTGCGAATGTGAGTCTTGTTCTTGGATTAACGTGAACAGGAGTAAAGAGTTTCTCTAGTTGTCTTAATCCCTCATTTCGCTCGCTTATCCTCGTTTCTGCCTCCACCACCTCTACCTGTTTATAGAAAAAGAATATATATATATATATATATATATATATATATATATATATATATATATATATATATATATATATATATATATATATATATATATATATATATATATATATATATATATATATATATATATATATATATATATATATTGAATGCCCCAACAGAATTGGGTAAATGAGATATGAGGACATTATAATACTATTATTACCGTACTGTACAATGCTTTAACTTTTTCACGTTATCCCATACCTTGACAAGTCGAATAATACCTGTCGCTCTTATTCACATTGATTGGTATTAGTCATAATCAGACTATCAATATATCCTAGTGTTCAGAATTAGTTACTATTAAGAATGTGGGACCTCTAGATATACATCCTATAAACTGAAGACTACCCTCATTCACAACACAGGCTGCAAATCGCTGCCAATCATTATTCGATATGACACTGCCACAACTACAAGAAATATTTTGTCTTGTTGTAAATCTATTTATATGCCAACATTTTACTCGTAGGTCAATAGTTGTACAGGAATGGTGTTCTTAATTGGAGTGAAGTTCTGCAGTAATATACATACACCATAGGTAGCTATTTGACACTGGCCTGGAAAGCCGCCTGGCAACTGCAGTAACGGTCCCAGAACTACAGGGATTGATAGAGCACAATCTCTCACCCTCTCCATTTTTCACATACATACATTTCAAACTTGTTCAATATTAACTTTGACACACATACACTCACACGCACATATTATTACACTTACACTTACGCATGCACACTGTCATACTTATCACGATTGTTCACATTTTTACTAATTCCCACACACACATTTTAACTCTTCTACAATTCAAATATTGTTTCAGCAATGGCTACATTAAATTGGAGGATGAACTTCTTGGGTAATGTCTTAATGGTAAATTGTTAGATTATGCATAGTTTGTCTGTTACAATACATTTATTGTTTTGTCTTAATGAGGGTGAAAGTTGAAGTGAAATTCATATATGTTTTTTACACCTTGAATCACAAATCTCTTCTGTGTTCTCTTCATTTAATAATAAGCTACAGAAAATGCTCTTGAAACGACAAGATATACACAATACAGTTTATTGGTAGTACACTAAGGTCACATAGAATATGGCAAGATACTGGCGTGCCGTGCCGTAGTCGCTGCAGGAAAGTTGGCTGGAGGTAGGAGGTTAACTGTGTGATCAGAGCGGGAACACAGGTCTACGCAGGGCAGCTAGGTGGTGTGGCGGCAGGCAGGACTACGATGGGCAGGGACCTTCTTCTTCCGATGCTGGTGCTGGAGTGAGTGTCCTAGCAGGGCTGGCTGCCCCCCTTATATTTGGTCCAAGCCTGGGAGTGGAGTCGACAGCTGCTGTCCCCAGGGGGCTTATGGCGGCTTGGCTGTGGGTAGGCATGGTCCCGGGGGCGGCTTAGGTCTGCATGGGTCAAGGATTAGAGTACCTGGCCTGGCCTGGTGGTGGTGGCGGAGAATGTAGGGATCTAGGAATGGTATACCTAGTGTTACAGGAGTGGCCATATGTGTGTGGTATATAAATGGCTCCCACAGGCTTCTAAACACGCCTGTACATGTCTTACCATTACCTGTCTCACTCGTTCACATCACCTTCTACCCTCATTAAGACAAAACAATAAATGTATTGTAACAGGCACATTATGCATAATCTGACAATTTACCATAGAGAAATTATGATTTAGAATTACAAAAGGAGTTCTTCCTCCAAATTAATGAAGTCTTTGCTGAAATACCTACCATATATATATATATATATATATATATATATATATATATATATATATATATATATATATATATATATATATATATATATATATATATATATATATATATATATATATATATATATATATATATATATATATATATATATATAAAAGATAAGTATGATTTATAAAGAAAATCTATCATGATTGAGTAAATCTTAGTGTGACGGAAGGGCATTTAAGCCAACTATTTTACAACCACAGTATACAGTTAAGGGGAGATTATTTCTTCTTGGTAAATTGAAGCTCCATGAATACTTCAGACTATGCCAGGAAGCAGAAAACCTTGGTGTTTCTTATGAGGGATCCGTTTTGTGGCTTATTTTGAAGGATGCATAGACCCTCTGTTCAGCAAAGAGATAGTATACCCTCTTAACTGTCCACCTCCCGAAACTCAGACATGGATTGACGACGTGGGAATAAAGCCATAATGACTACTACACAATAATTGTTTGATTGATTGATTGATTGATTAATAGATGTCACTAGGTATCTGGCGGCGCAACAGCTAAGGTCATCTACCGGCCAACATAGTATTGAATTCTAAGGATTTTAAAATATGGTCATATATATCATTAAGAAATTATATAGACACATTAGCCAGGCTTCATTACCCCAAGAGGAAGAAGCATCATGATTAAAAGGACACACACACACACACAGACACACTTATTATATATATATATATATATATATATATATATATATATATATATATATATATATATATATATATATATATATATATATATATATATATATATATATATATATATATATATATATATATATATATATATATTGTAACGTAGCTTAGTGGATGTCTAGGGGGATTACTAACCCTATGTTAAGTAGGATGGTTGAATGATTTAAAAACCCTTTACTGTTAATACGTGTATTCCCATAGATCAACCAACAAGAAGAAGTCAAAACAATACAAAAACACAAGACAATGGTAATTTACAATATTTACAATAAAAACAAGAAGTAAGTAAGTAATCGTGCTGTCTCTCCCACACACGATCTCTACGTTACCAACACTGAACAGAGTAGAGGTCATCCGTTGTTCACTTAGCCCAGGAGGGAAGGGAACACTACAGCTGTATGATCACGATGAGACCGACTGTTTTTGTTTTTTGTTTTTTTTTCATTAAAATTTTGTCTATCACCCCTTTCGGGGTATTAAGGCATCAAACACTAGAAGACAATAGTAGTAGTCGTAGCAGTAGTTGTTGTAGTAGTAGTCGTAGCAGTAGTAGTAGTAGTTGTTGTAGTAGTAGTAGTAGTAGTAGTAGTAGTAGTTGTTGTTGTTGTTGTTGTGGCAATAGTTGTATTATTGGTGGTATTGAACCACATTCATTGTTGATGATGATGATGTTGTTTTGGAGGCGGCGAATGATGTCTCCATTCCTTTCGGAACCGGAAGACATCGGGGTCCCGGTGAACCGTGATGTTTCTTTGAAAGAGGTCAAGGCGGGGCGAGATGGACAGCCACCACCGCACTTCAACCACCTGCGGCGCCTCCGATGTCTGACTGTCCCTACTCCCCCTCCTCTTCCTCTTCTCCCTCCACCGTTCCCCCTGGTCCTCCAGTTCAGTCTCACTTCTGGTGGTGGTGGTGGAGAATGTAGGAAAAAGTGGCACTGGAAAAAATGGCACAGGAATAAATGGCACCAGAAAAAATGGCACAGGATAAAATGGCACAGGAAAATATGGCACATTTTTCAGCATAGGAAAAAATGGCACACTTTTCAGCATTTACAGTAATTACAGGTATCAATTGGGTTTCGAATATTTCGCCATCATGAAACAACACTAAGAATCGAAACCCTTCTTTCGAACATTTCGTCATCATGAAACATCCTGCAACGCAAGACCCAAGACACATATGATGAACTTTTCAAGGCAGTTCTTGAGAAATGTGCAGAATACCACCTGTATCCAGACCCTGCAACCGTTATACTTTTTTTTTTTTTTTTTTTTTTAATTAATTGTTCCGTAGCGTCAATCAACAGGCAGGCAACAATACATACTGGTAGGCGGGACCCATGAGAATACAACGACTACAACCACACATACACACGCAAACGCACACACACACCACACACACACATCACGAAAACATAACAGAATGGAGCACAAGCACACAGACAAATATCTACATTATGACCTATTTAAATCCACCAAAACGAGGGTGGCGTTCCAGAAGTTCCTCCAGAACCTGGTGGTTCAGCAGGTGTCGACAAACCACATCAAGTGGCAGGCCCTGGGGCAGCAAGTGTCGGACAGTGGGGCAGGCCAGGCAATAGTGCTCTATAGTGTTAGCACGAGGCGCTCGACACAAGCGACACTCAGTGAAGGGAGGCTCACCCTGCATCCTAGCAACCTGCCATGGTGGACGGTAGCCAAGCCTCAAACGAGCAGAGACTACATTGTGCCTCCGAACCATGAGGCCTCGACGACGGTAGGAATATTTGTGACAACAGACAGACTCGTAATGGGTGATGGAGATGCTGAAGGGCCTCTCTGCATCCCTGCGTCGCCGTACAGGGAGGAGAGCGGCGGAGCGGACTTTAGAGAGGTAACATGTCAGGGAGAGAGGACGTCCAACACCACGAGGAGGCAGATGGAAGGCCTCCTTTGCGAGTCTGTCAACTGTACCATTGTGACGTAAACCTACATGGGATGGCACCCATAAAAATTTGAGAGTCAAGTTACGATGACGCAATAAGAACAAAAACGATAAAATCTGCTGAACAACAGTAGAGTGTGTGGGCTGAACACTAGAGAGAGAATGAAGGGCAGGTCTGGAGTCACAAAAAATGGCAGCATTCACTCCACGTTGACAAACAAGACTAACAGCATCCAGAATGGTGAGAAAACGGCACAACCTGCTGCACCATCCACTTGCAGTGAGCTATCAGTGTAGAGGCAGTATGGATCTGTGATGGAGGACGTCACTGTTTCTATGTGTTCCAGAGCCAACTGCCGCTGTAAAGAAGGCAGTTCCGACTTGGAAGTAGGTGTGAAGCTCACATCAGGTGTTGGTAGCATCCACGGAGGGGGTCCTGGGGGGACGTCGGCCACCATTATATCTATATTAAGACTACGGAGCATAGAGGAAACCGACCTTATAAGAGTACATCCAGCAGGCAGTATGGGAGGGACCGGGTAGTTTGGTCTAAGAGAAGTCCTGACTAACTGAGAGTAATGGGTGAAAGATGTGGGAAATGGAGGCACTTGACAGTGAAGCAAGTAACATTACAATAAATTCTCTCCACTAACGGGGGAAGACGCAACTCACGCTGCATGTTCACTATCCTGGTCGACATTGGACAACCGAGAATTATTCTCATTGCTCTATTCTGAAATTTTTCTAAAGTTTCAAGAGTAGCCCTGGGAAGTTGAATCAGAGCAGGGGAGAGGTAATCAACAACTGAACGGATAAAGGCAATATAGATAGTCCTGGCTACTGGGATGGAGATGCCCGAGGAGTTGTTAGTGAGCCATTGAAGTGGCGTAAGTCGGCGCTGGAGACGACCCAATAAGTCCTGGACAATGGGATGGTCTTGAGGTCTGGCAGGGACAATTGGCCAAATATTGACTGGTGCGCCCAGGTAGCGATACTGGGAACACATGGGAATGACAGTCCCTCCAATGGTGAACACTGGCCGAGCTTGAGGAAGGCGGCAGGTGAATATTCTGCTCTTATCTGGGGAGACAATAATGCCACAGTGAGAGGAGGACAAAGAGAAGGAGTCAAGAAACCGCTGGAGATCCCTTGGTGAGGTAGAATGAACACAGATATCATCAGCATAGCACGTAATTGTAGTTCCATGTATATCAGGGAGAGAAGTGAGCAGCCGATGCATCAGAATATTAAATAACAATGGGCTGAGAAAACCCCCTTGAGGCGTACCAAGATGAACACTGCGCAAAGGACTGAGCGCACCACTGAAAAATACACGGGAGGTCCTGTTACTCAGGTAGCCCCGAATCCACCGTAATAGATACCCTTTATCCCAAAGTCAACCAGTTGATCCAAAATGACGTCTCTATTAGCAACATCGAAGGCACTTCGAAGGTCAATGAAGGCCACCACACTGTCCCTGTTAAGGCGAGTGTACAGGTCGACTAGGCAGTGGTGTATGCTTCGCTGGGGAAGGAAACCAAACAGCCATGGAAAAAGGCGATCTTGCACTCTGTACATGAGACGATTGAGTAAGATTCTCTCCATAACTTTACAAAAACAGGAAGTCAGGGAAATAGGCCTGAACTTTGCAGTGCCGGGCTTAGGGATGGGTATTATTGTGCTGCTGGTCCAGGCTCGTGGTACACAACCATCACGAAGACAAAGATTGTACAGTCGAAGTAGAGGGTTCCCAGGATCTTGTTGAAGTAGGCGCAGCACAGCATAAGTAATACCATCATCACCAGGGGAAGAAGCTCTACCCCGAGAGAGAGCACGTCGCAACTCCTCCTCAGTTATTTCCTCTGCATCATCGTCATCATCTTGCAACAAAGCAGACATTAGACGTAGCCGATGGACAGCAGCACGGGAAGTGAGTGCATCTTGTATGTGAATGGGTAGACTGGCTGAGGTAGATAGTTCTGACCAGGAATCGACAAGTTGTTGGGCATAGTCAGCGGGAGTGTGATGACGAGCAGTGGCCGGTGTCTTTTTAGCAACCCGACGGATGAGGTGCCACATAGAAGCCACACTTGTTTGCTGGTTGATGCTGTCCGTGAACCGCTGCCAAGACTCAGTGTGAGCACACTCCTGCAGGGAAACTAAAGCGTCCCTAGACATCTGGTAACGATGGAGCAGGTCAGGGGTTGGGTTGGCTTGAAACAATAGGCCATCACGTTCAGCCTCCTCCTTTGCCTCCTGTATACGTGCATCCAGCGTCCAGGAGTGGGCAGTATGGCGATGCTGGAGGTGTGGCCGGGAGACGTATAGCCTATAAAAGTCATGAGTAGCAGATACAAGATCAGAGTACAACTGTTCAGCTGATGATATGTCAAATGTAGGGAATACATGGGCCATGAATAAGATGTAAGTCGGGCATTATTTAGGGGGCACAGCAATACGCAAACGAGTGGCTGAAGCACTTGACCCAGCAGGTAGAGAATAATGAAACTGAAGAGCGATGTGATCAGAGAATAAGTCTGGCACGGAGGAGCACAGGACCCGAGATGCTATCAGGCCAGACGAGAGGATGTAATCCAGTGTACCTCCCCGGCAATGAGTGGCACCGCCAGTGTCCCAGCGTGTCAGATGATGCTTGCGGATGTATGAAAGGAGACGAACACCATTACGATTAATAGAGCCAGAACCATCACCCAAATCAGAATGCCGAGCATTAAAATCTCCCATATAAACCATATCACGCACTGTTGGAGAAGGAAGAGCCTCAAGAGTGAGTCTAGCTGGGGCAGAATAGACATTACATAGTTGTAGTACTCCATTCCCAGGTAGAACCTCAAATAGCTGAAAGGTCATGTCAGGATCAGTGGAGGTAAGGAGAAGGCGATGTGGCAAGGAGCTATGTATGTAAGTCAGGAGACCATTCCTTACCAGATGAACATATGGCACATAACCTGAGAGGAGAGGAGCTTGCCCAGCAGCGAGCGGCTGTCCTGGAAATGCTTCCTGGAGAAAAATAACACTGGGATGATGATGAAAAACATAGGCCTTGAGTTGAGTGAGCTTAGCATAACTGGTGATACCACATGCACTCCAGGAGATGACATCCAGCCGGCAATCACTAGCGAACTCTGTATTTGGAGGTAGAAGTCCGGTGAGTGGGGGCAGATGAGCGACCTGGAGAAGAAGATGAACCAGGAGAAGGGACTGACTCGAAAATATTTTCAAGGCCAGATGCAACAGTATCCATCTTTTCGGTAAGGGTAGTGACAGTTGAGATGATGGCCTGCTGAGCCTCGACCAAGGTGGAGAGTTTGGGTTATTGGCAGCCTGCGCGGCAACTAGCCCATCAATCCTGGCTTCAAGGGCAGAAAAGCGGTTCTCGAGAGCCGTACATCGTGCCATGAGGGTAGCAACAGACTTGCGGAGGGCCAGGTCTGGAGGTGAGGCAGGGCTGGTAGGAGGAGCAGACTGGGGAGGTGGTGGTGGTGGCGGTGGTGGAGGCGGTGCAATAGTAGTGACACGAGCCTGGATCTGACGTCGAGTACATCCATGCCACACGTTAACCCCTGGCTGAAGCCATCGTGGACACTTCCATCGAGACGTATCCTTAGGAGGTGAAGGCTCAGAGGTGGAGGCAGCAGGACGTGATGGTTCGCCCCTGACTGGACACGTCTTGGAATCATGGTCGGCAGCACACCATGCACACTTCGGCCTGGCAGAACAATACCGGGAGATATACCCCACACCCCAGCACCTGTAGCACCAAGGCTGGTCATTTTGAAGTTTCCTCACCTCACACGGTGGAAGACAAGGGAGGAAATCAAAGGAAATCTCATTTGGAGGTGGATCGTTTTGACTCCAGACAACAACAATACGGCTAATGGGGGAACCATCTTGGAAAAAACGACGGGCAAAGTACACACCAGGGTATCCCTTAGCAAGTTTAGGGTCAACATCAATAGGAAAACGGGTAAGGATGTAGCTGGGGAACTTACGAGGCCTCTCGGGTGAGTCTTCAAGAATGAGAGGCAGAGACAAAAATTCACCAGCCTTCACTCTATCAATGATATCCTGACGCTTCCTAGAGATGTAGACAAACCAGGAGGTGACAGCAGCCATCTTGACTTCAGCCAGTTCACGCTGTAGCTGGAAGGCCCTGTTGACATCAGACAACCAACGCAACTTTGTGTCCGTAGATGGGTTCCCAGAGAAGGAGAGCTTGACATAGGCATTTCTTGGGGCAAAAGCAGGAAGGTTGGACGAGGGCAAGGAGTTGGTATACAAAGAAGAAACACCACGTTGAGGCAGAGAAGGTACGTCATGCGCAACTGAAGCACCCTTGGCAGTCTTGGCAGCCGGAGGCAAACAGTCCACACCATCGGAATCCTGCAAGGAGTCGGACGAGGCATCAACGGGTCGCTTGGTAGAGGTTGAGGAGGTGGAAGGCTGCAACCTGAGCTGCGGAGTGACCGAGGAGAGGGGGGGAGGGTTGCGAGAAGGCAGCTCAGGCCAGTGATCCTCGATAGGAGACTGAATACTCGGCCAAGCCCTCTTCATGCAGGAACCCAATGTATGGCAGGTGGCACATTCCTTTAGAGAATTCAGTACTAAAATTAATAACATGTAGCACATCTATCTGGGTAATTACTGGTATTTATCGTTTTACGGCTTACGTTATTCCTCGTTATTGCCTTGCAGAATTGCGAGGCAAATACTGTGATAAGAACGTATATAACTTTACGGTTACGGTTACGGTTTAAGCTTACGTGAGTATTAATTATTTGTTTACTATTGAATGCAATGTAATTAGAATCGCGACCAGACTCCCTCCTTCACAAAGACCTGCAGCCGGTCGGGCATCGAGGCGACGAGACTAGTAAATGCTTCAGACGTTTCTCTTGTATCGAAGTTCGCGGTTCACGCCTGGGGGAGTGAGCAGTGAAAACACAGACATTTTTCAACTCAGATACGGACCAGATGCAGGCAGAGGCAGGCGAGCGAGAGGAGGACTGGCAAAATGATCGCTTTTGTCTGTGCGTGAAGAAGTGTCAGTTCTCGAGTGAATGAGGTTTAACGTGACAGTTTAGTAAACAAATGACATTCATTTAATAAATACAAGACGGGACCGGAAAGCATAAATGATGACAAGGAGAACAACCTACACTAAAACATATCTGTCTTATTAAATACAGCCCCAAGACCAATAATATGGAGACTAAGTGGTAAAGGAAAGGGCCGAAGGGAGAGAGAGGGAGATGGGAAGAGTAGGGTAGAGATAAGATGGAGGTGGAAGCCAAGGGATGTTCATCTGCACCCTGCACAAGAATTGCACCAGCCTCATCTACAAGGTTATTTCCAGTTCCTGGAAAAAAAAAATGTATTACACCTGTTAAACCTGCAATTGAAGTTTTACCACCAAACTTCAGTTTTCGTCCTTGCAATGCGAATATATTACAGCCAGCAAATAGGATTTACTTTCCCGGTTTTATTTGAGGTAATAATTTAAGGGGCCAGATGATGGATAGTTCATGGTGCCTACGCTTGGATTATCTAATATTCTCAGTTCTTATGTAATTGTTCCTCAAGTGTCAGCGAGGTCAGTAAGGTAGAGGTTGTTGCTCGCAAATGTCAGAGTGCTGAGTTTTACCCCGGCGCAAGGAAAAGGACTCTCCTACTTAATATGTCAATATTATCAGAACATCCATAAACTAGCCACAGGTGCATCTTAATAGTTAATCAAAACCTGATTTTTCGAGCATTACAATGTAATATTCTGCACTATGAAATATAGCAAATTAATACATCAGGAATCATTTGGTGCCTATTGTTGCATCCACATAAAAACAAAATTGCTCACATACAGATTATTATTTCATTGTCATTCGTTTCACTCAGCATACAAGCCTGCCAACCATCATTACCATCTCCTCACTAGTGAGTGTTTCAGATGTGTGTCTCGGACCGAAGTTTGTGGTTCACGTCTGGGAGAGGGAGCGCTGACAACACTGCAGTGGCCCTCGCGGCAGTGGAGCCGGCTGTACGTAACGGGCACTTATCAAAATGTAAAGACATTAAATTTTAACACATTTTAGCTGAGTTTACTGTGCAATTTTTTCCTATGCTGAAATATGTGCCATAATTTCCTGTGCCATACTTTCCTGTGCCATTTTTTCTGGTGCCATTTATACCTGTGCCAATATTTCCGGTGCCATTTTTTCCGTCTACCGGAGGTGGAGGCCCTACTTTCATCGTCGTCGTCTTCCTCCTCCTCCGTCTCCATCTCCTGTGGTGGCGCAGGCAGTGGTGACAGTGGTGGTGGTGGCAGTGACGGCGGTGGTGGCAGCGATGGTGGTGGCGCCCTCCCACTGTTCGCCCGGTTGAGTGGGCGAGGCAGCATTAACCGGTGACGAGGGTGGGCCGGAGGCCTTAGGGTGGTGGCGCGTCTGCTTTGTACCTCCCCCGTGCCTTCTTGCTGCCTCGTTTCTTGGTGGCGGTGTTGGTGGTGGTGCTGGTGGTGGATGGTTGTAGATCGGGAGAAATGGCGATTGGTGGTAAGCCATTTCTCCCGAAGATGTCCTGGAGGAGGTCGGAAAGACGACCCAGCCCTTCTTCAGCTAAGGCAACAGCAGTCTTGGCGCAGACGGTGACGATGTCTGCCTGCTGCTGCCGTTGCTGAGGTGGTTGGGCGTCAGCCGTCTTCCTTCCACGGGCATGGAGTGAGCCGAGGACTTTACCACCATCAAACCCGGCTACGTTGGTAGCCTCCACGCCCTTCCTCCCTTCCTCCACAGTGAAGGACACCTCCTCTCCGTCCCTCAGTGATGGTGGTGAGTTGGTGGCAGCAGAGAGAAGGATGCCCCTACTGTGGACGAAGTAGTTAATGCTGTCGGCGGTCACAAAACCATAGCCCTTCAGGAAGTTGAACCAGAGGTGTTGACTGGGCCATGGCTTTGTGTGGACTCGTGACTGTTTATTTTTTTTTTTTTTTTTTTTTTTCTAGATTACGTTAAAAAGCCATCACCCCTGATGGGGGTATTAGGTTTGCAACTCCAGCATCTATGACCTTGCGACTCCAGGATGACATAAATGTAAACAAATATGCCAACCCAGTAATTGGCTCCAGTCATAGATGCTGGCTTATGTGAACAATGAAGGACACATCAGTATGCGAGAATTGCCTCAGGAAAAGCACCTCCTCGCATACGTCATTTGTAATCCTTCATCATTATGCTAATTCAAAGGCAAAACAATACAAAAATTTACTATTTTAGCAAGCTAATCTCATATATAAAAATAGATGTACAGCTCCGGACAGATCAAGGGTCCACACCCCATCCATCAGCGACTTGGTTTGGGCCTCGTCGGATCTGGTAACAGTTGCAGGTGGAGGGAGGGGGGATGTTAGTGGGAGAGGAGGAGAGAAATGTGGGCGGAGCTATATAGGAGGGTAACGAATGATCAGGTAGAGAGACGTGTGTCAGGAGGAATGAATGAAGCATACACTGTGAACGGTATCGAATCACCAATAGTATAAAGCAGGGTTCTTTAAACTTTTTCAGTCGTGACCCAATTTTTACTATGACATCATTCTCGTGACCCATATAGAAAGATCTTTTACAAATGATCAGAATTATCAACCAAAGAAAATACAAGGCCAGAAACTGAAACGTAATATTTATGATTAAAAGGAATTCTAACCAGAATTATAAACACTGCCTCACCTACCCCTCCCTCTCTCTCTCTCATTCTCTCTCAAGAAGGCTAATATTTGTGCAATGATTTTGTTTTATTGATAATTAAATATATGAATATTCGATTATAAAAATATGTTAGGTGGATTCATGTATGAACTTCATATTTATTTTATTTTCACGAACATTATTATTCTATTTTATTCATGTATTTATTTTTGTGAGCCTGCGACCCAGTTTGGAGGAATTCGGGACCCATAGTTTGAAGAATCCAGGCTTAAAGAAGTGCATACTGCATTAACGTAGGTGGATATAGGAGAGAAGAAATGTGATGATTTGAGGCGAGGGTGAGGGGGAAGAGGGTAAGACAAATGAAGGTGATTAGTTGAAAAGTAATAACAAACAAATATAATTAGAATATCTGTTACATTATATCCTTTAAATAAAGGCGCTGTCCTATGTTCACCATCGTAGTGGGATTGACTACTGAATATATATTATCCTTTGGATATTAGACAGCTATCCCTGTATTCCTTTTATCCTTCGTGCTTGCCCCGTAGGGGGGTATTGCCTGTAATGATGTGGGCAATACTTTAAGGGTTTTGGCGCCCCTTCGGCCCCAGCCACTAGCTTTTACTTTTTCAACTACCACTCTTTTCTTTCTATTTCCTTCCTTCTTGCTGTCTCGCCTCTCTATCACCGTTTTCTTTTATATGTGGCCCATGTGTAGTAATCAAATTTCTTTTTCTAGATACCTAGAAGCATGGATGAAGTTACCACGCCCCTCCCTCTAGTAAGCCACAATCCAAAAGGGTGTAGGGATTGTCACTGTCAACTGCATTCGTTTATCGCATCATCTTACCACAGGGAGGGGCACAGTAACCTCATTGGATTACTACCAATGGGCCACATATAAAAAAATGGTAGGGGTGTTTTATTCAGAGCCAAAGATCTTACATGATGCTCCTCAATTTCCCCTGCCCTTCTGATGGCAATATTGAATTAATCAAACCTTATCGAACATTTAATTATAGCAAGGGGGGTATATACAATGAGGACCTGTATGAATTCTCAGAAAAGGATATTCTTGCTATGTACTCTGATAGTGTCCTACGAGTAACAAAGATGAAAGGCAGTAAAAATATGGTCATCCTAACTTTTTATGGCTCGCATGTTCCAGATCGCATTAACATCAACCCTACCTCTTTAGAGGTGAAGCCTTTTACCGAGCGTTTAACAGTGGCCAACACCATGGCAGAGGCTTTTGCTAGAGTCTCCAGCTGTGACTCTCGACCACTGGCTGTCAGTCATGAGTTGGGAGCCCAGGATTTCTCGTGGAAGGTGAATGCAAGTTATAACCATATATTTACCCTGAGAGACCTGCAATCTGCTCTCTATCACTGTGACGTCACTTCTCCTGGGCCAGACATCATCCCGTATGCAATGTTGCGACACTTGGGAGAGTGATCTCATTTCTTCTAGCTTTATATAACAGAATCTGGCTGGAGGGTGTCTTCCCTTCTGGGAGGAGGGTTGCTACCATCCTTCCTTTCCCCAAGCCAGGCAAAGACTCTAGTGTTGCCTTCAATTACCAACCTATTGCCTTGACGACCTGTCTCTGCAAACTATTTGAGAAGATGGTGAACGTCAGACTGGTGTATTTCCTGGAAAGGGGTTGTTTTCTGGCTTTCGTAAACACCGTTCCACTACAGATACTCTGGTCAGGTTGGAAGCTGCTGCATGTGAAGCCTTTGCACGACATCAACACCTTGTCTGTGTATTCTTCGATTTAGAGAAAACCTATGACACTATAAGGCAATATGGCATCTTGCCACAACTCCATGCATATAGCCTGCGGGGTCGCCTTCCGCCCTGTTTTAAATAGTTTCTCAGTGGTCGCAGTTTTTGTGTGAAGGTTGGTACAACCCTCTCTGCACCCGTAGCTCAGGAGAAGTGCATACCCAAGGGAAGCATTCTCAGTGTCGCGTTGTTTGCAGTGGCAATTAACGCCATTTTTTTTTTTTTTTTTTTTTTTTATATATATCTTTCGACACTGGACATAGGCTTCATCAAGCCCGTTACCGTGGCCCAGGTCAACTGCTACTCACACACACACACACACGTCACGACTTCCGAACTGGTACCCAGCCACAGAGGGAGGGAAGTGAGGGTAATTCCCGAATACTGCAGCTGTTATGGTACCAGCGAGGGTGTTTTACGACGTTCGGTGGCCTTAAGTTAGTGCCTCAAACTCAAATCGGAAGAGTAAATATTCTCAGGCCCTCATCTGAGAGGATCGATCTCCCGACCTCCAGGTTACGAGTCCAGAACACTAACCACTCGGCCACCTCCCCTACAAGGCCATTGCCTCATCCCCTCCAGACTGATTTGCCAATTCGATGTATGTTGACGACCTGGCGGTGTAGTTTGCTGCTTCACGTATGTCAGTGGTGGAGCAGCGCATACAGCTTGCCCTCAGCAGGGTGTCGTGTTAGGCTGGTTCTCATGGGTTTTGCTTTTGTTCTGCCAAGACAGTTGCTATGTACTCCTGCCGCATCCGGGGCATCCACCCCGATCTGGACTTATTCATGTATGCTCACCAGATACGTTGTGTTGAGGAGACTCGATATTTGTGTCTTCTTTTTGATAACCGTTTGACTTGAGTTCTCCATTTACGTTGACTTAAGGTTTAATGCCTCCAACCTCTCAACCTGTTGCGGGTCCTTGGCCATACGTCCTAGGAGGCTGATCAGGACCACCATCTCTGCCAATATCGTGCTCTTATTAGGCCAAAACTCGATTATGGGTGTGATGTGTACAACTCTGCCACGGATGCCCGTCTCAGACTCTTAGACCCTGTTCATCATGCTGGGGTACGTCTGGAGAACAGAGTTTTCAGGTCGTACCCAATCTCCTTGTGGATGCTGATGAGCCACCTCTTGATCTCCGTCGCCAGTCCTTGATGGTTCGTTGTTGGCATCTCTTACATCAACTTCCTGATTCCCTTCCCTGCTTGGTGGTGTAATCTGATATCATGTCTCAGTACTACCTCTCACATCCTCGCACGCAATGGCCCTTTGGCCTCTGGGTTAAGGAAGGCTATGGAGGAGTTAGGCATTGATTACTTCCAGATTTGTCCTATGCGGATCCCTGGGGTTCCACAACCAATAAATACAATTTAAGCTGCTGAAAGCCGCGACGAATGCACTATTATTGGTATAGTGGAACCAGCACAGCTGGATTGCTTTGCATGTGATGCGGAAAGTGGGAGACCAAAGTGGAACCCCTTCACCACAACAAAAAGGACAGGTACCCAGTGCGGGTAAACAAGCCTGAAGTAAGTCCCCTGACAGCAGCCAAAGCAACAAGTATGAAGGCCCCCCCCACCCCAAACCTCACCCTGAGATAAGCCCCTGGCTTAAGTTCAGAGTCCAGGGGAAGATAGAGGAAAAGTACTGTAACAAAGTAATTTATTGACCCTCTACTTGTACCTCAGACAATACCAACACCTAGGTGGCTCTGGGAGTATCCTGAGGTAGCCCCTAGGCTGAGTACAAGTAACACCTAGGCTGTGACAGGAGCCTTGTGGCCAAGCCCTAGCAAGTTTGTCAGTCAGTATCCTCTATGTCCCACAGTAGCATAGAAAAATAAAGACCAAATGCAGTAACACTGTACTTTATTGCTTCCCCCTCACGATACAATTATATAACAAATAATAAATAAAGGTATTGTGAGAGAAAATGTACATAATGGAGATGAGGTGATGGGTGTCCTAGTGTCACCTGGCCCGACCCGTGCTCCTCGGGTTACCACTCCCCCCTTCCCTTTTCCTTAGGGCATCTG